>JAULBW010007730.1:0-280749 GCA_032358265.1 Vaucheria bursata | reverse complement strand
TCTTAATTCATGTGTTGACAAGAGTGAATCTTGTCAACATTTTCAACCTAAGCTTGCACATACAAACCAAATTAGATCGATATAATTACAAATCCCTGAAAGAATTGTAGATAAATAAAACATTACACGGCAAAAACATATTAGATCCTGACACGTTCTTATCAAAGATTCTCATTCTCTCTTTTGCTTACCATAAATCTGATTCAAAAACATACTGACTTTTAAGGAAAAGCCTTAGAAAAATGAAAAGAATTTTGTAATAGTACATTAGAGAAAAAAGTAAAACTTGGATGGCTTGATACTTTGAAAAAAGGCAAAATACCATGGTACAAACATCTGAGTTTCTATAAACAAAAGTCAATTTTTTAGCTTTGTATCAACAAAACACTTTTGGAGGGGCTTAGTATCAACTGCAACAATATGTTAATAATTTCTTTGCAACTAGAGGAAAATGATTCTCTCTTACACTTGTCATATCAAACATTTTTTTTGCAATTTAATATAAAAGTTTGATGAAAGTAATCAAAACATCATTTTTTTAGTTAGTACACTTTAAATTGTCATACACTCTTATGCCACTATAGTTTATTTTTGTCCCACTTAAATTTTGTATTGATAATTTTATATTATATAGGATACAAGTGGCAACTGTAATTATAAAAATAGAGGACAAAACCAAGGAATTTATTAGAATTAACTCCTTAAGGGGTTAATTCTATTTTAAAACTGCGGAATTCTGTTTTATGGCAAGTCATTGTTCTATATATTGGAATTCTAGGTTTTATGGCAAGTCATTACTGGACTTTGGTGATAGACTAAGATTAGAATTTGTGTGCTGCTGCAAAATATATTCACTTCCAGCAACACAATTTATGTCTGTATAAATGTACTCTACTATAGTTTTGAGTCTTGTTTAGGAACACATTCATATCAGAATTGCATTATGTAATTATTCAGACACCACAAGTACAGAAAAACTGTCTGGGACCAATACTCTTAAGTTCAGAACTAATGACAGAAGATTCTTGTATAAACACAGATTTTTAAATAGAACCAGCTTTATTTGTTGATGTCTTTCAAAAAGTTGGTTATCAGTACAAATAGCAAGAGTACAATACTCTTCAGTTGTAAATGGTCAACTTTGCTTGCATATTTCACTGTTTTTTTTATTTAGAGCTTGATGGAAGAAGCTAAATTGTAAGTCATTTGATCAATTAACCTCCATAGCTAAACATTAAAATTCTAAAACTAAGGCTGATACTGACTAACCCTTTTGCTTAATACTCAATGAATTGTGTTCTACTTGAATGCAGTCAGTATCACCAAATGAAATGAAAAAATTTTCCTAGAACTTGTCAAAAAAACCTAACATTCTATCAATACATTCCAGGAATGGTGAAACCTAACTAAATGCAGACAGAGAAAAGGAATTGCACAATGAACACAAAGAGAGCTAATAACAAAACAACCAGGCTGAGCATAGAACAAATTTTTTAACTGGAACTAAAAGGTTCTCAATTTCTTTTAATTTCCACCAAAACATTCTGGTGCTGCAAACTTAAGTTTATAAATTGAACCCAAACCAGGAGAAACATTTAATTGCTAAACCATGTACATTGCCATTTGCTGTAGCTGTTCATGCTGCTCGCCAACCACTATTTGTATTGATAAAAACTGGTTGATAATTTTTTGTTGATCCATAACATTTTTTTAAGCTGTCATGAACTGTTATGAACTGTTATGAACTCAAATGGAGAAAATAAAGAGCAGGCACTGAAGTAAAATGGAGAGTGTAAAGTCAATCAATAAGCAATAATAAAACAAAAGCAATAAAGAATATATTACATTCCTGTTTAGTATGTATGTTGATAAGAATGGCACAAAATCTCAAAATACAAATAAAAACTTCAATATGCACAAATTTGGTTTTGCTTAGAAACTGAGTTGGACGGATATCACTAATTTATCATGCAAATTCATCACATAGATTGTTTAACCAACTAAAACAAATGACTTGAACTGTTTAAAGTCTTAATACAAATTAAAGCCAAATACAGCATCAGAACCAGATAATTTAAGGTATTGAGGTATTGAGCAATTTTTTCTTCCAATTATACTAACATAGTGATTTATATGTTTCAATAATTTTAACTGTAAATGCCATTATTTTGAGTATGCTAAATTTCAAGAATTACATGAACATCATACATAATGCATGATTTTTTTCTGATGTAGATAAGACTGGTCATAAAATTCTTCATGTGTATTAGTTTCATTTTAATAGTGATGTCAATAGCAAATATGTTTATAAGCTCCCAAAACTGCCATTTTTTTGAATATACTGTCATATCTTATTTTGTAGACAACTTTAGCTACCTTATTTATTTGAACTTGTGCAAATATATTTTTTTAGCTTTTTTATTCAATTGCATATTGAATACAAATAATGGAATCCTTATAACATCACAACCAGTTTATTTAACAATCTATTTAGTATTACACTAGATGTAGTATTCATTCAAATTATTTTAACAAGTAAATCAGAATTAGTCAGGCTCAATTTGAGGTGAGCAGAAAGTTGACAGAGACTCAAAAGGTTTCTGTCCAACTTCAAACTAGCTGTTAGTGCTAGCAAGTAACTCAACAGATTTGACTTCAAGATCTAATTGTAGACAAGAAAAGACAAAGACTGGACAAAGACAGAGCAGGGCAGGGACAATAGTACATAGTATATTTATATGAGTGATTTACAAGACTGCTAAGGCTACTTGCATGATTAGAAGTGAATCTTTGAATCAGTCTAGTTTATAGTATAAGCTCAATGATGACTTATCAAAAATTATTGTTGAAATTGAATAATGACTTGCCACATGTAAAATAAATATGTTTAACCAGTTTTAGTCTTTATTGGATACAGCAATCCTAACAATAGCTAAGTGACTTTATGATCTGTTGACAAATATTTTTAAGATTCATTTGCGTAAAACACTTGTATTATCCTATGTTTATCCTATTTACAATATCATACTACCTAATCAGCAGGACCTCTCATTTTTCCTACTAAATCCATTGTGATATAGCTGGAGGAGCCTACTTCATATTTACCAGGGCTATGAGGAATCTAAATTATTAAATTATAATAATATAGTTTTATAAATTTATTCAAGATGCAACAATAGATATCCAATTATATAAGTATTATTAGAGAGTTGCAAAGAGTGAATCTTTGCCATGAATGAAAGATACAATTGTATACTTGTGTCTGTACAAGTATATTCGTTCAAAATGTAGACTTAATATATATATCAATTCCTAACAAGGGCTCCTTTATGCTGAATGGACAACAAAATGTGCTGGTAAGTTGAATGCAGTTTGATATTTTGTGGTCTATTTGTTTGATGCTCTGTATGATTTGTCTATTGTGTCATGATTCTATACATTGTGTTAGTTGCACCTTCTAGTGACTCTTAAACTAGAGGGACAAAATGAATATCTGCTGGATTACATTTGTCAACATACTTCATTGCCTTTTCCTTTTGGAAAATCAATGCACGATAATCAGAAAGCTGAGCTGCATGACTTTTTTTTGGAGAGTAGCCATTTTTGATGTATCAAAACAAGAAAGTCAAAGCGTTCCTGGAATCCAATAATTGTTGGGTCCCTTGGCTTGGCTAAGATGAAGAAGTTTTTTTATTTCTCTAGTAACATATAGAGCTGTATTCCATTCAAGGTGATAGTAAAGATTGCGTATTGAATGATGATTAAATAAACTCCCAAGATTGCTACTAGTTTTTGACTGTTTGAACTAATCTTTTTGATCACTTGAAGTTAAGTTTTTGCGGCTAGTATCATGGGAGCAGACAGTACACGCTGGTGACGTCAATTTATTGTCCATCAAGCGTTCAGTAGAAAAATTCAAAATAATTTGACTTTTCAAATGTCAGATACCGCGATCCGAGATTTTTCGCGGATTTTCGCTAGATTATCACTTTATCTCCCAAAATTTTATAAAATGGGGTAAATCGACAAGAACTGCTATATTGATATATTGCAGGATTAGTGCAGGATTCCTGTCCACCTTAGATTGTTTTAGCTATTGTCGCTTTGTTACAACTGACTCGAATCCCATATAAAATAGAGAATGGGCAACCTTCAGTCATCGAAGCGGCGGGTAGTCAGCAAAGAAGCTGAAAAATACTGCAAATCCACTGGTTAGCACCGTCAATAGTTTAAAACTCGCTACAAAATTCAACATAATTACTTGAATTTTCAACTCTAATCCTAATTTTAATTCCTTTCGGTATTCTGGTCAACAGCTGGATTTGTTTTTTAGAAGATTATTATGGCTCTCTCTGTGCACAGTAGTATTGAATTATCAGCTAAATTACTTGATCTCTTACTTGGATATTGCAACGATATTTTTTTTCTGTAATACTTCATCTGAACATAAGTTTTTTTTTAATTTTTGACAAATTTTAGTCTTAAATGTTTCTATGGTAAATTTTCGTTGCCGTTCAGGTCTATATTCCTCATGTCCCTGGGATCAGAATACCGTCAGAAAATGGATTCTGGACGGAAAGGTTGCGCCAAGATATCCTAACATTGAAGATCCGGATCACAGAGCAGTTGAATGTCCAATATGCTTCATGAGTTACCAGGGAGTTAACACATGCGTTTGTTGCGGTAAGCCTTTATGCACTGAATGCTACCTTCAGCTTCGTCCACCAAGATCTTCCGTCGCGTGCCCTTTCTGCAATTCAGTTCGGTTTTCTGTTAAGTATTCTGGGCCTGAAACCGTTGAACAAAGGAACACTCGCTGGACGGAAGAGCAGAAAGTCATTGAGGCTAAGATCAATGCAGCTAGAGAGCAGACATTAGTACAGGAGCAGGAACGTGCAATGCGAAAGTCTCTTCAAGCTCAAGAATCGTTAGATTTAATGAATTCTGGAATGCCTTCAACTGCATTGGCACCCCCAGATACTGTAAATTATTCTGGTTAGTGTTTCTTTTTTCGTATTTATCAAAATTATGATAATATGTAAAAATTATTGTTTTAATGCTGATTTCATGATAATTCGCTGAATATAACATATATAGAATCAATACGAAGCAATTGATTTTAGAGTTTATGAACCAGTTAATTATTACCCAGATATGAATACAAAATACAAATATAACTGACATTTGTCATTCGTTGGAAAGCTTAGGATAAACGAAAATTGAGGATATTACAAGCATTAACTAACTTCCAATTGAACTGCACCGGTATACCAAATTTTGGTGATGCAATGATGCCTCAAGTCTTCGCGATTTCTTGTATTAACATATAAATGTGTTTGGAACTAGAAACTCGGGGTAGGGTCCGTTAGCACTACTAGAGAATATGGATCTTATACCAGTAGCGATTCTCATGCAAAACTTGGTAATAAGATGTCGAATCTATAGAAGTTATAATTGTTGCTCACAGTAGCAACCCAATTTTTTAATCAAAACTTGGAATAATTCCCCTATTTCGAGTTCAGAGTAACCATTCTTGACTATCAAAACGGTCATTTGACGTTCAGAAGAATCAGCCTATTTTCAGAATTATAGAAATGCAGAATCTACCCTCCAAGTGACTTATTCTACAAGAGTCCAAATACCATAATGCCAGTAACGATGTAACTAGAAACCTAGTAATTGTCATCAATGCGCTTATGTTATGTGACAGCACGAGTTTCTCAACTGTGCAATTTTAAATTAGACTTGATATGTTGTATTTGAGTTATAATGTTCTATATGCACGAGATAAAAATGGGAGAGTGTTCATTTTGAAATGAATTACATTGCATCTATTCGTTTGTGCAAAAAAGATTTACCAATACAATTGTTAGATATTCATATTTTTCAATCATTTCGAAAGTGTAAATTTAGAGGAAAAAATTATTTGTAGTTGAAATAATGCATACCAGTTACCCAAAATCAAGCAATACCACCCAGCAATGTTCTTGCACTTCAAAGTTAAACTTCAAACACATTTATAATCATATGTACAAAACAGTTAGTATGCATATGCTTTGGGAAATTATATCAAAGGTCCCTTTCACCATACAAGTTGGTATAACTTACTCCTCCAAAATTATGATATCTAACTGCTCAATTTTATTCATAAAAAATAAAACAATATTTATTTGAAATTTCTGTTCGCTCATACAGTTTAAGCGAACTGCTATATCCGATTCCATTTGAACTCACTTGTTTTTTGTATTTCATGTGATAAAATATGCGTGCAGAATCGTTGGAGTATGATTCTAACAATGAAATAGATTGTACAATGTTTCCATTGGCAACTGTTGATTCGCGCCGAGCGCTGGAAGCTGAAATGCGTCTGCAGCATTTGGAAAATGTGAATGATAATAATGCTAGTTCGTTGCGCCAGCCAGTAAGACGGCATCGACATGGCAATAGAGTTATTTTGGGTGAGTTATCTGTGTTTGATATTTACAATTTATAATTTGTATATATGAATTAATCATGATTCATGATTAATTGAACTGTAAAAGCCGAACTGCGCACTGAACTGCGTACTGAACTGCAAGTTGACAAAAAGTAAATTATTTGAATTTGAATTCAATGACTCGCCACTGTATAATATGGATTTTAATTTTTATGGCGAATATTACTTTGCTGTCAACCGAATTTTCTTCACTAATATTTGTGCAATATTTTTATATAACCCACATGATGAGGTTACCATTCTGCTCTATTACTTGGTCGAAAGTGTAGCAGGTAGGTTGTCCATTTTAAAACAATTTTGTATCGGAGCTTTGACCTAATATTCAAATATAATTGTTTAATATAAATACTATAAATAAGAAAAGAGCTTAGATAAAACATTTTTACTTGCAATAAGTAAAAAGTCACGTGACATTTAAGTTCGTTCTGTTGAAAGAGTATTATCCAAAGTTTACTGCAAGTATAATATGAATTATTTTAAGCTTGGAACTTGTAAGGAAGCAATTTATATTTGCATGAAAAAATACTCATATCTATCCATTATGTGTGCATATAAACCATAATAATTTCTTCAATTTCACTGCAGACTGTATGTCTGCAATGCAAACTCAGATAGCAATAGTTCACTGTGCAGTAGAACTCCTCTAATTCAACTTCACCAGGACAATCTTTTAGTATTTAATTTAAAGAAGCTATTCTAGAAGAGGCTTCAAGTATTACGAGGGCAATTGTCACTGTATAACACACACATGACTACTGCACAGGTGGGAGAGATTCCAGAGACCTCAGCAAATGAAGACTGATGCACAACTTGGAGTAATCCACACCATTAAATTTAAGTGTACAACATTAAAAAAACAATAAAGTACTAGGTTTTAGAAGCTGCATGTGTTGTTTCGAATCTAATGGTTTATTATTTAGTATCTCGATTGTTGTCGACTATAGTTTGATAGGCTATAATTTTTACTTCTAACAACTGTTTTTTAGGGGAGACTGAGGGACGTCAGCGTAGTTTAGAGGATCTTATTGAATCGTTTGGTCCTCCAGAACTGGTACGTATGATGCAGTTAATTGTTTATTCATAAAAATGAGCCTTAAACTATGTGGAAAAAATTGTGTTTTTCGAATTTTTTACGTACAACTGGCCTACATTCATGGCGCACCATCCTATCTTTTGGCTAATTTTCTATTACAAATTTTTGGGCACTAGTAGGGAAGCTTCTGTATCTTATGATATTAGGTCATTAAAAAATTCATAGCGATTCAACGAGGAAATTTCTCACTGCTAACTAAAAAAAGATTCCTTACCAATACACCGCCTTGTGAGACTCAAATAATTTAACTTAAACTTAAGCAAATAATTTCTACTGTTTTTTTCCTATATAGGCGCATCAACCAATAATAATTGCTTGCTACAACTGTTCTTTTCGATTGGGCAAATGTTTAAAATTGTTTTTTACAAATCATTAGAACTTTTCTCCTTTTGGCTTAATTAGCAGAGTTATGTTAAAGTTCTCTCTTTCTTTTTTCTATAGATATCCATAGTTTGTTATAATGTAGATTTTTTGCTTACTGTAACTCTTCTTTTCTATGAACAAATTAGTGAAATTGTTATTTTTTATTTGATAAATCAAATTCATCAGATTTTACCTTTTATTGTAATTTCGAGATTTCACTTAAAGATTCTTATTTTATTTTAGTATTCAGCAGTTTCACATGGCGCAGATACTCAACAAATTGAAGATGCGATGTTATCCGAAGCAATTCGACTAAGTCTGATTGAACAAAGTCGGCAACAGTCAAGCTCCTCTATAAACGCATCAATATCCTCTCTAAATTCATCATCGCATCATAGTAATAATAGTAATAGTCAGATGAGATCTTCACGAGCGACTAGTACTAACAATTGGCAGCGAACTGGTCGACCATCTCTTATCACTAGAAATAGTTATGATAATGGTTCCATGAATATGCTTAGTAATAGGACTAGGCCATCTCTTCTTACTAGTAATAGCAATAGTCTAATGAACATGATTCCGAATAGTACTAGGTTTTACGATAGTGATGCCACTGGAGACTTACAAGATGATTACAGGTGAGTTACTTAATACGAACAAATTTCGAATGTAAAAGATTTGCTTTTAATGAATGTTAACTTATGGCGAATAAGCGAAAAATTTATGTAATGCTAAGTGCAGCTTCAGATTTTTGAATAAGCGAAAAAGTTATGTAACGCTAAGTGCAGCTTCAGATATTTGAATATGCTAAACTTCGGATGTAACAAATTTGCTACATCCGAATTTTAGCGTGCACATATTTCGATACTACAGTAATATCCCGGCTAAGTACGTAAGTTCATATTCAGCACATAGTGCGAACTTAACTGGTAGATGCGTAGTTGAACAATACTCTGTAGGAAAATGCGATTCGAGTGTAAATTTAACTTTTTTACGCAAGGTTCAGGTTTGAAATGAAGGGGAACCTAAACTTCGGCATTTTAAGTGAATTTCCTTTCATCGCCGTTGAATATGAAATGTTGTCCTCTGCCCTCCGATAACAGAGTTTTCAAGAATGTTGAATGTTTCAAGAATTTAGTGCATTCTTAGTCAGTAGAATTTTTACTGCACTATAGTAAAAGAAATCCGCAAAAATGATTCGCATCAAATGTTATGTGAAATTGATTTATTTTTTAAATTACTTTTTGTGAGGTACTTGTGGAATAATTTTGGAAATTTTGGTTTATATTTTACACAGTCTGCATTATTCTTTTATAGTTTATATTATAAAAATGATCTATTTTGATTCAGTGTCCGTACACGATCTAAGTCGCATAGAAAATGCATAGATTTCCGATATTGATATAAATTGTGGATTCTGATTGGTTGGAATTTGAATACTGTATTACATAATTTTTGCAGAATATTTAATGTTAATTTCTTTTAAATTTTGCTTTATTTCATAGATCACCATTATGCTAGCTTTTTTCTTTATTTTCTGCAGATAGCAGTTAGATTATTTTTTTTTCGGTTGAACATACAGTTTTTTCAAGTTCATCCAAGTATCTTTTAAAGTTATGTGCAAATTCACTAGAATTGTTCTTTTCCTTGTAATTGTACCAATTTAGCAATATTAGACTTATGGGTAAAGAGCAACATTCTTTCGGCATGAAAAATTAATGAAAGCAAATGATATATTTTTGATGCATTTCAAAAGTATCAAGTAATTTTTGCCTATTCACATCTGTACCTGTATGCTTTTATACATACTGCTAAATTTTTAAAATATTACGCATATATGGATAAATGCTTCATCGTATATATCTGTACTGCATTCCCTTGATTAGTGTACATTTGATTAATAAGTTCCTCAAATAAATGCAGTCTTTAATTCGACATTAAATTTTTGATGATGCGGGTAGCTATATTAGAAATTATATGAGCTAATGTGTTTTTGATGAGAGAAGATTTTTATTTTCAATATGGCTAAAATCGGCATAAAAATAAAGTGCAGCAGTTTCGATTTGTAAAATGTTTCCACGGGCTGTACCAGTTAATAATTATTGTATGCATCCAAACTTTCATGTTCCTGCATTTATATATGCATTAATTTGTCCTCATAAACCTATAAATTTAAAAATATTTATGTATTGTTGGATAGTGCATATATATATTGATAAATACAGGATCAATTGCAGATCGAATACTATGTTTTTATATAAGTATATTATTTGCTCAATTTATTTTTATCAACAGACTTTTTAGCGTTTATTTAACTTATATTAGATATTTTCGCGAACAACTTAAATTTATTTTATATATCTGTAATTCTAGAATTGTTAAAGTTATTGTCTTCCCAAAAAAATTTAATTTTTTGGATTTTTCAACAGATACTCTGCTTCCGAATCTATTCCAAGTTCTGAAATGGAGCAGGTGTTGCTAGCTATAGCTATCAGCATGGAAGGGGTGCAACCAGAAAATAATAATTCTAGAACAATTCTATCATCCTCTGAAAGGGCATTTGAACCTTACCCGGATATGAACTTTTCTCAATTTTTGATCCCAACTGAGACCGAAAATCATTCCGAAAGCGATCAGAGTCATAGTAATGATTCAAACTTTGAACAGCTTGCTCTTATGGTTTCACAAGAAGATGCTTATGGATCAACTTCAATTTCCGGAAATTCAAATTTGATTCTTTCAGCTTCAGCTTCAGCTTCAGCTTCATCACCAAGGAATTCGAATTTGAATCTTTTAACTTCAACTTCAGGAAATTCTGATTTTTATCTATCAACTTCATCTCCAGGAAATTCAAATTCGAATCTTTTATCAACTTCATCTCCGGGAAATTCAAATTCGAATCTTTTATCAACTTCATCTCCGGGAAATTCAAATTCGAATCTTTTATCAACTTCAGTGGCAATTCCCGATGTATACGATAATGATGGAGAAGCGGATGCAGCTGGGGGTGGCAGTGCTCAAAAATACCATTCTGACTAGTTCATTTTGTGCACCTCGAAATGATGGTATATTTCATTTCGAACCAACAAACGAAAGCATATGAGTATTTGGCAAAAATTTCACTTTTTTTTTAACTAGTACTATACTGGTTACTGTAAATAGTATCGATAAAAAAGTATCGAAAATTTTTTGAATTCCTCAATTTACACTTTTCAACTTGCATTTACAATTATGAATTAAATTTTTGGTTCATGGTAACGAATTTCATACCACAATAGTGCAAACTATTTTTTCAGCAAATTTTGTAATCTATTCGGTCCAATTAAAGGTGATATGATATATAAATATGTGCGTACATAATTTGCATTCATCATATTCCGCCGCAAAGTAGTGCAAATGATGCAATTTTTGTGGAAGTTTTCTTCAATCCATTAGACTCTATAACAGTTACTTTTACTTCCAATAATAGTACAGTTTTTTCACTCATTAAGGCAAAAACAAGAAGCAGATATATACCATACTCTTGGCAGTATATAGCTTGGTAAAATTTTCAACATTCTACAGTATAAATCAATTTGTAGAGGAATAGAATTACATGGAAATTCATTCCAGATTAAAGTAGCAGATAATGAGGAGAAGTGGAAAACTTAGAATGTATACATCAGGAAAAGTACAAATATTTTTTTAAATACATATTTTGCGGCTAATGCAAAAATTAAAATAATTTTATCTCTGGTAGCTGAATCAAAAATGCAAGTTTTTAGAAATCAAAGCAAATGAGAGTAAAAGAAAAGATTCTAGTCATTGAAATATCAAAATTTATTTATACTTATTCCTTACACTCTACGACTTGAAGCACATTCCAATATAACCATATTTTATCATGTTACTTGCATCACGTTATCCTTTTACAAAATTTTTGATAACATGTGCAACTCCATCAATAGGATATAATCAACTGATGTCAACTATTTATTCCGCACTCTTGTTTCAGGGCTCAATTTTTTTATTACAAATTGATGCATTTCTACATTTTTTTATAAGTAAAATCTCATTTTACAAAATAAATTATCATGATATGATTGCTGACTATTTGAGATTTACGTAGTCATCAAGATGTAAGTTTTTTACAAAATATCCTTAATGATTAATCTTCTGCAACCTCTTCTAGATCATAAACTCTTACTTTGTAGCATTTTCCTACTTTCCTCTACCTGTGGCACATCAAATCATACATATTAAATTTTCTGGAAGCCAATATTAACTTCTAGATTCATAGCATGATTGTCAGTTTGAATGAAGCTAAATTTTACAATTATATTTGTTAAGTGCTCTTGGTTTAACTTGCATTCTTTTGCTTTCATTTGTTTCTTGCTGTAATAAAACGAAAACCTTGTAATTCTCAATTGAGCATTTTTTGTGCACCAGACAAAATGGCAATTCCAAGTGGACTCAAATTTACTTGCAACATGATTTTGCTAAAAGTAAGCTCTTTACGTTTATTATCTTCATAATTGTCATTGCTTACAATATTTTTAGCCAGTCCTTACTATTCTTTAATTCTATAACTGTATAATCAATTGCATGCAATCACCAAAAAATATATTCATCCTTACCTTCCTGTTTTGACATGCTGGAATTGTTCAACTTTTGCGCTCCTAACTCAACTGCTACTGAAAGTTAACAAGTCAAAAGTGGTAACTTTGAAATACTAAAATGTGTAATTGCGATAAGTTTATGTACGTATGATACAATCATAAGTTTGAGACTGAAAAACTGTTACTATTGGCCTGAATCAAGATGTCAACCAAAATAATAGGTCATTGATCAAGTTTTTTCTATGTATGCAACGCAAATAACCATGTGTTAGGACCTGACCAGTTATAGTTACACGTACATAACTGATACATATTTTTTTCATATTGACAATTCCTAAAAATTTGTATTATAGATTCAATTGTATATATATTATATTGTAGTTTGGTAAATGCCGATTGCACATGTCTAGTATTAGCCGTTTGTTGAAATTACATTTTGTTTCCGATGCTCAGTGTAGAAAACATCTATGATAAAGTGCACGTTTTCTTGCTCAATCTCTTCTAGCTTTGTTTACCTAGTATTATTCCCTTTTGTTTGTTCCGCATTGGATAAACCTGTCAGGATCTGATCTGTTTCGTTGTGATCTGTTATAGAACTGTGACTCTATGGACTTAATTCGTTATATGTACATTCTTGTAAAGTATGTTCTCTTAAAGAGTGTTCTCATTAGTGTGTTCTCATATGCATGCGCTCTTAAGTAGTATTGTATTAACAAGATTCATTCTTGGCAATACATAAATAGGGATTAATATATTATTGGCTGTGTGTGTTTTCCTTGGGTTTCTGGTTGTGCTTATTATTGGTTACATGTATAGTGTTTAATCAAGTGATTCCTAACAAAACCTTTGTCCGAAATCTAACCTTTGATTCTATTTCTTGTCTTCAATTGGCATGTGCCTGACACCATGGCTGGAGAGTTTTTGTACAACTCTAGGAGACCCTTAATTAAGGAAATTGACAATAATCAACAGCAACATTAATAATTCATTTTAATCATCTTAAGTCTCTCTTAGTCTTCTATGAATTATTCTGGAAAATGGCCTTTCAGTAAAAATTTTACTTAAATGGCAATGTAAATTATACAAGTTTTGTAGTGACATTGTCATTTTTATCTGTACTTTTGGTGACTAAGTTTATGCTAAGAAATGAATAAGGTGCTATTATCTTAGTTTTTATCAATAAGAATATTGCAATTATTTTACAGCTCTATTACAAGCTATTAATAGTTAATAATTTTGATTCATTATTTTTGAACAGCTGTTTTAGTTGTCTTTCAAGGAGAGCAATATTTCCTCCCTGATTTGTGCTTAAATATGTTGGTTTTTCTGCCTAATAGACAGATATTTAAATTGAAGATGCAACAAATGGAGCAGACCTTACCTTTTTTAGATGAAAGTAGAAAATATGTATCTGTTACTTCAAATATGGTCTGGTCTGCAATTACAAGCAAAGCAAAGTGCTCAAATTTTTAAGGAAGCTTGGAAGTCACTGAAGAAAATTTTTCCAGAAATTTTTTTTCACTAGCATTTTTTGAATGAAACATTGAATAACAAACATGCTGACAAACTATTATAAAAAATTGGAAAAGTTTGGGAAATTAAGTCATTACAAATAAGTGTAATGCCCTATATTCAGTTTTGATTTTCTAATTATCAATGGTATACATGATATAACAAAAAAATTAATTTCATTCACATGTATATATATATATATATATATATATATATATATACATTACATTAAATACTACATGTATCTACAGGCTATGTATGCTTAAGGTAAAGAATATTTGAAAAATTGATGACCTAGTCAATACCTTTCATCCATCAACATTGTTACATATCAACAAAGTTTGAGCATTTGTTTTGCAGGCAAAAATAAAGCCTACAGAGCATTTCTTGAGGGAGTCAAAGACAGGAGGGAGCTATATGTTTCTGAAGAAGAGCCAAGCTCAGAATAATAAATAAGTTTAAACTGTAAAAATTGTATGCACAAGCTTTCATATAAAAAATTTATCCTCGCTTGGAAAAATATGATGCAAAATGTTAATAGCTCTCTCTCAAATATCATGAATGGTCAACAGAAATCATCTCCCACCAGGCTAGCCATATAAACTCCAAGCATCGTCAACATGCATTATTACTGCTGGTTAACATTTGGTGTTTTGAATGCCATGCAAAAAAAATCAAGTGATATTTACATATATCTTGTACTCGCAATTCAAAAACTATTTTTCTTAAGATGATCCTCATTATGAAAACTGTTACATTTTTTTATCATGCTAACAAAAATACACCATAATAGTTACCATAAAAAGAGAAAATATAAAATTGTGCATGGAAGGGCCAATCAAAATCACTATATTAAACTTCAACTATGATTACTTTTGTCTAGACGGTAAATCAAGATGACAATAAGTTGGCTCACCTAACCCAACCCTAACCAATTTTGCACTTTTCAGACTGAACAATTTTAAGTACTTCCAATAGTGAAAGCATACATGCCGGGACTAAGGATTTTGCAGGGGTTACCAAAACAAGACTCCTTTTTACAACCACATACTCAGTGATACTTTGCCTCAAAAAATGCTCAAAACATAAGGTTTTACTGGATTTTGGTGCATTTTGAAATCATTAGATAGGGGCATTGATCCCTAGGTAGTGAAGCTATTTTTTGTACCCTCTATTGTTACATGATAATGGTATCTATAGCTAGTTCCACTATATAGTTAGTAAGAGCAAAAAAAACTTGCTGCAACATTGAAAAGTAACTTTTAGGAAGGAAACATTTTGCAATATTTCTGAAATGGTAATTAAGAATAGTATTAAAAAAATTAATGATATATAAATTTTAACAGGACTTTAATCATTACAATACATAGTCATATATTGTACTTTTTGTTCTAGCTTGTTCTAAAAAATAGCTAGATGCAATATTTTTACTCAACTTTGATACATTTTGCAAAATGTCAAAAATCTTTTATACAGTATACCAGCTCTATTGCACTTATTTAGGTATGCCAGGATGTCTGATATGAATTTCAATCTAAGCATTTTAGCCACCAAAATGAGAAGTTTACAAGGATACTAATGTATTTGTATTCTAAATAGAATAATCCCATTTTCTTGTTGGTGTAAAACTATTTGGGGTCAGATATACCACAAATTAGTATTGATAGATTCTAGTCCAACTCAGCCAAGTATTAGCTTGATAAAGTTAAAGGAAATTCTACCCGTAAATGTATCTTTATGCTACTGACTACAAGCATATTCTGGTTTAAGTTGCAGGATTCACCTGCTGAAACGTCTGGTTTTCACATGATCTAGTTGAGCATTCCAATTTAAAAGTTCTCCTAGATTAAAGTACACATGCAACTTTTAAGTAGTGTAAAGAGGTCAAATGCAAGCGGTACTGCATTCACTAATGGTGCAGCTGTACCAAGAACTGTGTAGCTTTAAGCAAAAAATTAATTTTGCTAGTTGTGACAAACTGTGGGGAGGGGGGACTACAGCATCATGACAATCTTACCATTTCTCCCAGGTAATATTTAGGTTCAATGTTTTCATTTCTTTTAGCCTATTTACTACCTAGGAGTTATTCAGCTGAACTAATAATACAATGTAGTGCCAATGGAACTCTTATGGGAACATTGTGCTAGCTGATGTAAATTTGTTATACACCACTAGGCCGCAATGAATCTAGAAAATAAAGTCATAATGGTTTGAAACGAACAATCTTCTCAATAAGAGCTTTTTGAGGGCCATTTGGTGTAGTCAGCAGGCTGATGTCTTACAAAAGAATGATATATTGAGATTGAGCGCAATGCTGACTTGGTTAATGATGGGAAGCATTGAATGAATTTTTAATAAAATAATATTTTGTTGGTTTCTTGGATTTATATAGCTCATTTGGATTGGTTAACTCAAGGTTTGAATCCCATACCACTCGCAACTGCATTATTCACGCACCAGTAATTTGAAAAATAGTAATAGCAACTATACATCTAAATTCATTGTTTTACGTCAATGTTTTTCCAATTTCTTTTCAGTGCATAAGACTTTTGCTATGAGTCATGTTTGCACATCGGCATTTACGGAGATTTTCTAGACTTGTTCGCTGTACTATAGTTCAGCGAGATTCAAGCACAAATAGCTCTAAAGGAAATGATGGGAACAGCACTTTCGTTGCAACGACTTTGTTTATTGGCGCTCTTGGATTAGATTTTGTCAACAATTTTAGGCTATCAAAAGAAGCATATAGGAACTTGGTTGACAATGTCGCGATGCCTTTGATTCGTCTTCTTGATGCAGAGACCGCGCATAATATAAGTATCAAGGCTACTGCGTTGGGATTTGCGCCTAAAGATAGCAATCCTGATGAACCTATCCTACGCACCAATCTGCTTGGGTTAAATTTTCCCAATGCAGTCGGCCTTGCCGCCGGTTACGACAAGAATGCGGAGGCAATTGATGGCTTGTTTGGATTAGGATTCGGATTCGTTGAGATTGGCACAGTCACTCCCGAGCCTCAGGGCGGCAATGAAAAACCGAGGATGTTTAGATTAAAAGAGGATAAAGGCATCATAAATAGATGCGGTTTCAATAACGATGGAGCTGAAATTGTAGCAAAGAGGCTCAAGAAGTTTTCAGAAAAACCTCGCTCAAAGGTATATATAGATAATGACCTTTATTATAAGTAATTTTTATAAAAAGTGATTTATTAAAATCACTGTAATATTTCTTAAGCCTAATATTTCTGAATAGAATTATTTAAGTCAAGTTTAGAAAATCAATGACTTTCTACATATTTTACTATTTCAAACTTAGAAAATTGAGTGAAACTGCTGGTGAGTGGCAAATTTCATATCTTACCAAAAAAATCAATGATCATTTTGATAATTTTCAACTGTAATTACTGAAAAATATGAAAATACTTGAAATTATAAAATAAAAATCTATATTCATTCAGGAAAAGTTGTTAGGAGTGAATGTTGGTAAGAACAAGTGGGTCTCTGAAGCTGATGCTTCAGACGATTACTGCAACGCTATACATAAACTTGCGATGTATGGAAATTACATAGTGATAAACATCAGTTCACCAAACACTCCTGGACTTCGACTGCTTCAGAGACGTGAAGTTATGGCATCACTAATAAATAAATGCATAATTGCACGTGATGAGGTTGCGTCAAAAACAGGTGAAAGAATGACTTTAGCCTTTTTTCCATTAAACATTCAATAAAAAATTCAATTTCAAGGGTTCAATTTTTAGCCTAACATGAATATATTTTTTTTGAAAGTTTTGAAAATTGAATTTTCTGTTGTAATTAGTTCAAACTTTCTATAGCTAGTGGTATTTTGTACATTTTGGTAATTAAATTATTGATGGGGATCTAGTTGAAGCTGTGCACAATTCTTATGCATGATTTTAGATTGTCATATTATATGAAAACAGGTGAATTTATGATTTAAACCTCTAAAAAGTAGGCAAAAGTGTAAAAAGGATGTAAAAGAGAAGATCTGAAGTCTGATGAATTCAAGTTGTATTTATTTATATTGATGTAGACTAGTATTGTTCCCATCTAATACATTAGCAATTACTTCAATATTTTGTTACAGAGCAATTTTTTAGAACTATTATAGATTTGGTAGTAATTCTGCACTTCAGTCTGTAATATCATGATGTATTTTTCCTTCCTTCCCTCTGCTGTCGCTGCCTCTCTTTCCTCTATCATCAACATAGCTTAACAGTAATGGGCAATTATACAGCCACTGAAATTTGGCTGTGCTATCTGTGAAATCCTACTCAGTGAATTATTGATGCTTAGAGAAAATAAACTTGATAATTTTGGTGTTACTGATGGCATCAGTTTATGTAATATCAATTCTATGTACTCTTACAGTTGTATATATGTATTCATATGTAAATATAGGAAAAAAGCTACCTTTGCTAGTTAAAATAGCTCCTGACCTCAACAAACAAGAGCTAACGGACGTATCAATTGTAGCATTTGAATCAGGAATCGATGGTTTAATAATCAGCAACACAACTATTTCAAGACCGGGGAGTCTTCAAAGTGCATTGAAAAGTGAAATCGGTGGGCTCAGTGGGGCTCCTCTAAGAGATATTTCTACGCAAGCAATTTATGACATGTATGAGATAACTGCAGGGAAAATACCATTAATTGGAGTTGGAGGAGTTGGTACAGGTCAGTTTAGTTTCAAAATTTATACATCTTTATTTTAGTACTGTGTACCAGTTTCAGTCTTTTTACTACTGTGTCGAAAAATCGACTTATCCGAAAGGATGATAGAGTAAATATACAGATGTGTACTCATTTCAGGAAGGATGTCTTAAATGAAAGGTCACAGTTATGGAAATATGCATGAAAAATTATTCTTTTCAAATAAATGTACACAAAATTTAGCTTAACCTCTCGTTCGAGACAAATATCCAGGGACAAAGTAGGAAAACTAAATTATTCTTCTCTTTTGGTCTCTTCAATAAAAGATGTATCAAGCAATGTAACTGTTACATTCAGTTCCTCGTAACACATTCATCGTTTCAATGAAGTTGGTTAAATATATATATTAACTTATGTTAATACATATTTGTTATACAGGCAAATAAGTAACAGCAATTTTTTTAGATTTTATTCTGGAAATGTAGCTTCTAGACTTTAATTCTCGAAATATACGAGTCATCCTAATAACCATCACAGTTCAGTTCCGTTTGGTGCATTTGACTTTATTTGTAATCCAGGTCAGCATAAGCAATATTATTGCAGTTTAGATCAGCTCCTTAAAAATGTATATATTTTACAGGTCAACATGCATATGAAAAAATTTGCGCTGGAGCGTCATTGGTGCAAGTTTATTCAATGTTAGTGTATAACGGACCCGGAAGCGTGCAAACTATCAAGAAAGAGCTAACTGAATTGCTGAAAGCTAATGGATTCAATAGTGTTTCTGAAGCAGTGGGATCGGCACATAGAAGAAATAAATCAACTAAGAATTCATAGCAATGCATGAATCTAGTAAAAAATGTTTTTTGCCTCTGTCGCATTGTGTAGAGATTAATTTTTTTAGTTTTTAAAAACTGAACACAAATAATAGGAGTTTGACTGAAAAATATTTAAAATCACTGGCAATTTATAATTTGATTTCCGCCATTATCAGTATGGAATTGTATTAGTTATAAATAACTTTTTACTTGTAATAATTTATATTCTTTGCGAGTTATTTCGTGGGCTTCCATACTGTTAAAGTCAAAGGGTTCACAAATAAATCTTTGGATTCTTCAGTTGCTTTTTGATATCTAGAATGAAGCGCAAAAACTGTTCTTTCAATAATCAGATTATGTCATCAGCACAAAATCGAACAGTTTTATGGATTCCTATTTGTGAACTAAAAAGAGCATGTTGGATTAAATTGACATTATTCTTTGCTTAAAGTATAGCAATTAAACGACGATAAAATGTCACTTACTGAAAAAAATTTATAGTTAAAAGGATAAATGCACACATCAGTGACTTTTCGACTCATGATTAATAGTGTAGTGTTAGTCAACTTTGTTGTGTTGGGGTTATCGAAGAATGATGTAAGTACCCCAAATAGGGTCTCCAGTAGGCCATGTACAAATAATCTATTGATAATGATAGTGCATTCGTAAACGCCAAGATCATAATTAATAAGGTTAGTACAGAAATGAAACCACAAATATAAAAGCTTGAATTTAATGAAAGGACTTAAGTTTGAAATAGCTTTCGAAAGGTTAAAATCATTCTATTTCAAGTGAAGCCAACAAGACTCAAATTTTGAACTTAGTGGAGATTTTATTTTTTCAGTCCCCCAATAATGTAATAACTTTTAAGGAATATAATGAATTTTTTTACTTCCTATCTAATTGTTTTTACCATGACTTATTAGAATGTAAACGCTTATTTCTAAGCATTATCGTCGGATGCATCAACTTCAAGTTGAAGTTTGCCGTTAAGTAGAACTATTTTTACTGTGCTTGTGCTACGAAGTGATTTGTTGCAGTCCACCCAATTAGAAAATAATATACTTTTTGCGGGCTCATATTTTGATATTTTATTGCTTGCTAAAATATACAGCAAACCCTACCAATATTAAAAATTCTCTTTCAACAAACTTTCACATATAACGATTAAATGAAAAAGCCATTTTGTACCATGCCCAACTTAAGATTTTCTGGTATAAAGAATTTCAAATATTATTAATCATTTTGGTAATTCTAACAGATTTGTTATATCCAAAGTTTACAACTATTACACTCGGCTAGATTTTTTTCTAAATTTGATATTTGCTTACCCTAAGAAAAAGAAACCTTTTATTTAAGCTATTTTAATATACATTCTTTTTCCAAAAAAATAATAAAACTACATTGAAGTTCTGTTGCTTAAATTAGATTACTCATTGCATAATTTGAAGCTTCATATTGAAACATTTAATTGTATAGACATAACATAAATATGCATTATTCAAATATGTATATTGAGTAATTTCTATCATTTTTCAGCAAGGTGGAATGCAAATGGACTTAACATGACTAGAAAGCACTCAACTATATCCTTTGATGACCAAATTTGACAAGCAAAATGATTACTTAGAACTATTAATGTTGAAAGTGCTGTGTTGATGTTCAACTCATTGATATCTTTTGTGACCTCATATACTGAACAATGTAGCACCTTTGTTCAATAAAAAATCAACAACTTGGCTTGATAATAAATTCTATGAAGTTGGATTTGACATATGTACCACATTAATAATTACTAGCACAAGAAAAAAATTAATTGCATTAAAGTTAAATTTCAGCAAATTTTTTGTGACCTTCCACATCATCTGATAATTTACATCTTTTAACAAATTAGCAGAACAAGAAAATACTGCTGAACTTGAACTTACTTTTCAAAACTTTTTATCAGTTTGATGTATCTAATAAATTCTCAGATAATAATCAAAAGTACATCAAAGAACTATGTTATATTTAAGTACAACTTGAACATAGCTCTATGACCTTTCAAATTTACTATTAGTAAAATGAATTAAAAGTACTCCCAGCTGTTTGAACATACTTTTATAATTTTAGCAATTAACCTGCCAAAATATCAAAAAATCCCTGAAAGGTTTATTTCTGTCATTAAAAAGAGTTGATTACAACTTGGTATGGACAAAGATAATGATGGGACAACTTGCTTATTGATATTTTTTTTCTTTTAACCATCCTGAATATGCACCATTTTGTCCTATAAAACAGACATGAATTAATTCTTATCTATTTAGTATTAGGAAAAATTGACATTTTTTCTGGCTACCTTTTTGGCTGGACATTTCCAATACTAATTTCCTTCATTTTTTGAAATGCTGTTATTATGTCACTTTTCTTTACTAAACTTGCAAGCAGTGCCTTTTTCCTGACACCAGTTTTTTCTCGTTTTTCACAGCACAACTTTTTAATTGAGGGCAGTTTAGTCTATTTTATATTTTTTTGCTTGAGTACAACTAACTTTTTTTCATTTTTTCTGTGCATATCTCCAATTCAGTTCAACACATTATTTATCATGGTACATAGGTCAATCTGTTTATAGTGCTGTTTTGTTGAGGCCAAAGAGCTCAACTATGCTATTTCTGCAGGTCTTGTAAGTACTGAAAAATACAACCTTAGCTTCTGTATGGAGCTAAATTATCCAGGCAAATATAGATTAAAATATTCTTTGTTCCTTTCTCCAAACAAAAGCTGCATCCTATTCAATGCAGCACTTGGTCCTTCATCTTGGAATTATTGGTTATTCATCAAGAGCTGTGTCAAGTGCGTAAGGGCAGTACTAGCCTATTGGGAATGCCTTGTAGTTTTTATAAATCAATGTCTTTACAAGTTGTTTTAGTCCTATAAGGTTGGTTTGAATATGAAGCTTGCAGTTCAAAGTTTGTAAATTGGATTTCACTCATTCTTGTTTTAGCTAGTACTGGTCTCATCGCAAATAGACTCTTTTTTGTGGTGTTTCTCTTGCTCCTTGACTCATGGCCAACTGAATTACTGGAGGTGCTAATGTATTCAAAGTTATTGACTATCTTGCAGTTTTGATCACATGTACTTATATTTGGGGGCAGCTGATAGTTGAAAGTTGAGATTTATGCCCCTTTTTAAGCCTTTTTTAGCAATTATATCTTTTCTTAAAAAAATATTTGGATACGAAGAAATGTATAATTTTGTACCACTTTTAATAAACAATATCATTAGGATATATTCCTAGCCCTGGATATATGCACTGATAAAAACTTTCGAAATTCAACGAAAATTCAATAAAATTCTAAAATTGAAATTTGCTAATTCGAATTGGATTCGATCAACTTTTACTTTTTTATTTGTATTTCTTAGTATACCCTCTATGAAAAAATTTACCTTTTTCAACAGTATTTTATAAAACTCCATCTAGAAAATGAAGAATTTCACTCAACAACTAGTCAACCATGGCCGCAATATAATTTTTTGATTAAATAATTTTATTTTTGCTCAAATTCAATACTTCAGAAGAGGATTTGAGTCATTTATTGAAAAAGGAAAAAATTGCTCGAAAGTCTTTGAAGACAATGCGAAGAGGCTAATGATAATATATGAATTTTCCTAATTTTACAAAATTAGGAAAATAGCTATCCTGAACTACATATAAAATTGCAAATGACTTGAAGATAATTATTCTTAGAACAATACTTTGATATAATGCATTCTGATTGGCAAATTTCCGGAAGATATTTGTGCATGGTTTAGACAAGAAGTCTATCCTTAATAAAAATACCTAAAATAAATATTTATGCCAGATATTTAATCAGTTTCCATTTTTTGCTGCACGACATTGCGCTGCTGCTGTAGCCATGTCCCAGTGGTGCGGTCTTCCTTTTCAACGATGTTGCGTAAATTTTTTGAAGCAATTTCTAATCCTAAATTGAAAACGAAACTGGTCATTAATTGCCTCTCCCGCTTCGCCCTGTGAAAAAATTAAAATAACTTCAATTTTTAGTACAGTTTTACGGATATTTTCTATTTTTGAAACTGTTCGGCTACAATAGAAATAATTTTTTATTGCTATAGTATGACTGTAATATAGAAAAAAATAGCCAGAAGAGTAGAAATTACCTTTGGCTACTAAACAAAATATACGACCACTTTGAACCTTTCAAAACAATCCTATCAATAAAGAATAATTATTTGCTATTAAAGAATTATTGTACTTATCACAGCCAGAACTAAAAATTTCGTGAAACACAATGCATGATTACTGTTAAATTTGAATGATAAAAAAGAACAATTGCAAATGAGCTTCATCCAACCAGAGTACAAACCCTTGCATGACAGAAATGAGAAATTCTGTATTCAAATCGTCAAAATCAACTTAATTTAGGTCGATTCAAATCAACTTAAATTAAAGAATTTTAGTTTTGTCAATGCCATTTCGTTTTTGTACGTGACCTGTAAATTATGACTTAACCCAATCCAAGTCAATCAAATAATTGATAATGTTGACACACTCAGGGGCAAAGGTGAACTGATACAACAAGCAAAAATGATTCTTGCAGAATTTTTATTTTTAATGATGTAATCCAAAGAAATGTACTTCTACTACAAAATATAAGTAAAAATGTCATTAAAGAATCAATAGAAAAATAATCTTTTATGAGACAAACTTTTAGTGACAATAAAAAAAGAAAGCGGAGCATTTTCAGCAAAAATAATTGAATTTTACGACTTGAGAAGAATACGAAAATGCATTTATGCACTTTCAGATTAGCTGTAGACGCAGGAGTAGCATTGAAAGCGGAAATTATCCGAGCAATCAATTGTCCTGGGATTATTTATTTACATATATATATATATATTTGACTTACATAGCCGCATCAGTTTTATTTTTTTCCGTAAGTCTCTCATTTTCTTCTTTTGCCTCTTCATTGTTCTTTTTGTATTTCGATATAGTTTTCACCACTTTGTCTTTAATATATCGTTCCAATTTATCGTTCTTTTCTTCAAGTTCATTGATTTTTGACTCACTCGCTTTACATTGGTCAACCATATGCTGCACATATAAATAATTATAGTTTTTTAAATGAACAAAATAGAGTGCTAATTATGATGTAGATCATTTTCGAATATATTCGTTTTTATTTACATCGATTATTTTTCATTCTGAACTGTCATGGAAATTGTGTTTGTAGACAAATTTGAGCTTTTCGTACTATAAACTTCAAGTTGAATAGAATCTATCTATTAGTCATTATGAATAATATTACCCTTTTGTGTCCTCTCTCACTTTCACAGATATATAAAATACATGAAATTTCAAAACCAATTGTACCGTTACTTTTCACAGCTCGATTTTCAAATTAATCTTCATATTCAAACTTGTAGTTCAAAGGTAGCATACTCGAAGCGTCGTGTTAACGCTTTTTTCAAAACTGAGGAATACTGATATTGATGAGACTAAAATTAGTGTTCTTTATATTTGAGGGAAGAATCATTACATTTATTTTTCATTTCAGCCCTGAACTAAAACAAATTATGAGCCTGCAACACTTCATCTATAAGTAACAGAGTACAGAAAACTATATTTATATATTTAAAAATTTTGAACATGAAAAAATATGTGTTTCCAACAATAAAACTTTCATTGTCTAATTAAAATAAAAAATCCTAAAAGAAAAGAGAAAAATAAGTACAAACTTATATGAATTGAATCATTTAAGTCTGCCAAGCATGATTGGCTGAAATAAGGTGATTTATACTTCTGTAATCTATATTTTCATATATCCTTTAGTTTGTATTTTAAGCAAACCATGCGTTAAACCTTACTCGCCTTAAGTTGTCTGTTCTTGCCAATATTTGAACAGAAAGTTATTCGAATGTATTATTAACTATATATAGAAATGCATTCCTTAAAATTCTATTTAATTTGTACCTTTTATTTATAAATGCCAACTATGTGCTACACTTTTATTAAATTTGCCAAAATTTGTTCTCTGAAAAGTAAAGTTGCGCACCAGTTTTTGAAGAAAACCGGGTTAACACAATGTTCAATAGAAAGTTGCATTTTGAATTTACATATTTATCTCTCAACAAATGAATTCATTCAAATTCAATGTTAGGATAGTAAATTATTTGCACTTCAGTTTTTACAAAAAATGGGATTAAAAATCAATATTTCTTTTAAGTAGTTGCGTTTCAAGAATACTCATTTACCGTTCAATGCACGAATTTGCCAATTTTATGTTAAGAATTATTCGACATTATAACTTTTTGCATATTCAAGTAAAACTTTTAGCTTAAAAATTACAAATACCTTAACAGTCATCTCTGCTCCACGAAGATGCTCGTTTTCAGCTTCCAAGCGAGCAATGGCATCGTTCATTTTTCTAACATTAGAATCGTTTCGTGCCTTTTGGGAAACATTTTCTGTCCCTTCAGAAGAAGCTATACGTTCTTGAAGTTGATGCACTTGAGCCTCCAATTCTGCCGCCTAACAAAATCAAGGCACGTATAACAAAATAACACTAATGATCGAACGAATTTACTAGGATCATCGAATTAATTCGTTGCATCCAAATTTGTTATATCTAAAAATTTAATGCTGATCTTGGTACAATACAGCTTTTTCTTTATTCACTCATTCTCAAAAAGATTGAATTGCAAGATTTGTAATGGCAAAAAAATAAAGAAATGGCTAAATAATACATTCAAAATAACTATAATATGCGACCTCAAAAGTCATAGGATACTCTGTACTTGTTTCTCCAACATTTAATAACAATAAGCTTTTAACAGGTTGAACTTGAAACATACTTATAAATTTAACCTTTATTTGCATATTTGTATAAGTTTAGATTTAGATGCACTAGCATAAAATATTTAAAAACTAAGTGTAAAAATACAATAATGTGGAAACATTTCCATTTTACTAAATAGATTTTTTGCTAAATGGATTTTTTGCTGAATTCTGAAGAATTGAATTGTTTATTTCTAACGCTTCAACTTCATTAAAAAATTAATTATGTGGTACACATTAATCCCTCGAACGAAGACCAAATTTTGTATAAGAACTCATAATTTTATTCAGAAAATGTGCGCAAAGTCGATACGCAAACTGAATAATGCGATTCGTTTGCAAGTCTTTTCACTTACAAGGAATAAACCAGAAGTCATTTTATGCCAAGTTAGCTTCAGATCATTGAATATAATAAATTAGTTCAGTGGTCTCAAAAGATTTGCTTTACCCAACATTCACTTTACTTGGAAAAAATTGTTTTAAAACCTGTCTTTTTGCTGCTAGAGCATCATTTGCTCTATCTTGTTTTGCCCTCAACGCATCTTCTAGCTGACTTTGAAGAAGCTCAATTTTTTCCAATGTATCCTCATCTATAGTATTTGTACTGCTATCGCCGTCTTTAGCTGCTTTTAGGCGATCGTTTTCCTTCTGCAGCCGTATTACCTACATATAATAAAAAAATATGAATAGAGTAATTCATTTCGTAAATAGGTTTAAATAGTTTTTGAACGACTAAAACGAATTTGAATGTATCAAAATCGACTTAATTTGACCTCAATTCGACAACTCAACTCACGTTTTCAAGGGTATTTAAATCTTGCGGCCACTTAAATCAATCGATTTGAAAGATTTTGAAATTTATTTGGTGTTACCAATAAGTAATTTTTACAATTCATAATATAAACAGTCATATATTCTAACTACAATTTCTATGGCAGCGCTTCAATAAAGGCAACTATACAGTACAAGTACTAGTAACTAGTTGATATTTGCATGAACAAATATGTAGCCATATGATGAATGGCTAGCGATATCTTAACATAAATCAATGATATAAAGAGCGCAGCTCTTTCAAACACCTCCCCCGCCAGCAAAAATAGCTGATTAAATTGTTCCTTTCAGTTCAACAGTAACATTTACCTTTTCTGACAAACTTGCAGCACTTTCGAATACGCCAGATCCTCCACTGCTGAGTCGATTTTTAGCTAAACTGCGTTCATGGGTACCCGATAAAGCTTGATTTTCATCTCTAGCGCCAATTAGCTCATTTTCAAAGTACCGCTTTGCTTCTAGAGCTTCATGGAGCGACGACTTAAGTCGAGCGACCTGCTTGCAGCAAATTTTAGCGTCTACTTTGAAATTGTCGATGTCATTAAATGCATTGAGGAATTAAGTTTGCTCGATACTACTATGCATATATGTATGATGTACGTGCACGTTCATTTATATTTACATACTTAATAATTATCTATGCAAATACGTTTGTACCTCATCTTGCTTAAGCGCCAAAGCACTTTCGGCTTGAAAGCTTATCCGCTCTTTTTCTATTTTCTCATCTTTATATTGCTCTAGCTTTTTCTTAAGTAAGGCCATACCTTTTAATTCCCCTTCCAAATGTATAATCTGAAAATAGATTCAAAATTTCAAAAAAATGGTCCTCCTCCCAAATTTTTTAAATTTAATTCACACAACCATGATGCATAAATATAATTATATACTTAATCTGCAGTTGCAGTCATTATAAGCATAAGTGTATCCACAGCTGATTAATAATGATAATATATATATATATATATATATTTTCATGTGCATCACTAAGAATCAGAATATATGTATGAATGAATATGCATTTCAACTTTCAACAAAAATGAACTAATGATAAGCTAAAAAGTAACAAATGCATGTTTGCATCTTTTCAAATCTTCTTTCTATAGCAACATGATTGTATGAAATTTTTCTTTGGTTTAGTAAGCAGTTGCACCGATAAGAAAAAAATGCACCTGTTCTAAATAGTGACTATTTTGCCTCTCTAATTCGTCAGCATGGTCTTTTAAAGGCAGCATCTCTTCTATTTTTTGTTTGTAACGCTCAATTGCAGCCTCGGCTCTGAGCAATTTCGCTCCAATACTTTGGGCTAAATCCAGGTCATCCGACAAATGCTGCAGTTCTTGTTCCAAATGTATTCTAGTCGCTGCATCCTTTTCAATTTGAGATGTTGCATGTAAGAGCGATATTTTAACTTCCGACAATTCGTTATCTTTTTCCTCTAACACGGATTGCAGTTCATCTACAGTTCGTTGTAATTCTTCAGTTTCATTGCTGTTTGCAGATCTGCGCAAGAAAGAAAATTTTATTAATATAATATTTTATCACAGCTAACAAATTGTAGACAGTATGACTGTCACAACAAATATTAGGTCTTAAAAGCTAAGATGTAGATTAAACTATTTAAAATTTTTATAAACTTGTCAAGATATTGCTCTTTTCAAATCAAGTTGATAACTGACCTGCTGAAGTTTTCTGATAGAGCTTTTGAAAGCTTTTCGTGCAGAATTTGATTCTCTTCTTGTAATTGTTCTTTTACAAGTAGGCCAGCTTGAAGCTGATCCATCGCCTTCGACGCAGCTTCTTCGGCCTCAAAAACTCTATCTTCAAGTTGCCGCATTTCATTAGACATTTTGACAGATTCATTAGAACTTTGGATTTCATAGGGTGTCAATTTACCCATAACTGACTCAATCAAGACCTGTACATTTAACAGTATCGATTAGTTCACTGAGATTTCATCAACAACAAATTTGCAAAAAATAAAAGACAAATCAATTAATTATTCGCTTTTAAAAATTTCCAATATTACCTGAAGCCCCAAGACAAATATATTGACTTAAAATTGGTTTCTCATTATTTTTTCATACTCAAAATGCTTGTGAAATCATTTGAAGAATTTCACATCTCACCTATTCCTGTGATATTCCATAAATTAGATGTGACAAAAATGATTCAAAGGATATTACAAACGAGTGCTTAAATAATTTCTTTTATTTCTGTCCTGTAAATAACGTATATGGAAATTTTTTGATGGTAATAATTATTTTTTAGATGAGCATTTCAAAATTAATGTTTGAATTCCTCAGCAACATTACTTTTATTTACACTTATTATGATTATCACATTTTGATCGACACATTGAAAAACTAGTTCAGCTATTATATACATTATCTTTCGGCTTCTCGAATTGCATCTTATTGGTCATCTCAATTTAACAATATAATGACTATAAAGACATGAATTCTTTAAATTAATGTTGCTTAAATGTATATTAAAAAACGAAACCGAAAAAAATGAGAAATAGGAATTATCGGCATTGTTAGTTCTTTAAGCTAACCTGAAGGCTTGTTTGACTCTCAAGCGGGAGATTCATAATAATTCCAATATGCGAAGCACGCTCTTCGCATTGTACAGCCATACCAACAAGCAACTCGCACAGCTTAAGCAGCTCTTCAATGGCATCATGCCGTTTTTGCGCAATCGATGATACGTTGATTGAATCGAAATCCATATCTTTCTCAAGAACATCGTGATAGTAAGATTCGGCATTTCGAATTACACTCCTTAAGTTGTTCTGGGCGAGCACCCAATTTAATCCACCATCAACTCGAATTCCATCCATGGTGAAGTGATCAGGAGCTAATTCTACCAAAACGCGAGCAAAGCCGACTCCATCGCATAGATCGAGTGAATTATGATATGGTGTTGAACGGAGGTAACTATTTACCCAGTCTAAAGCTCCTTGCAGAAGCGTCGCATTGTCAATCTCCATTACGAATATTAGGAAAGTGGGATCTAGGGGCCAAAAGGCAGATAATTTATAGTAAACATTCTGTTTCCAATTTTTGTTTTGTGAAACTGTGAAATTGACGGATTTACAAAATTTGCCATTTCTGAGGTTTTCAGAAAAAGTGCGCCCAAAATTAAAGAAAAAGGAGAAACTATATCGTGAAGAAAACAAAATTATAGAAAAGAAGGGCCAGATCCTGGGGTAAAAAGAACCAGAAGTGTGTAAAACTTGTATCAGTTTGTTGGCAAAGAAACTATTAGGAATTAACTCGTTAACAGTTAAATTTGTGTTATAGCTGTGGAATTCTGAGTTTCTGGCAAGTCATTGCTGGATTTTGATGATGGGCTAAGTTTGGGATTTGTGTGTTGCTGGAAGTGAAGTATGTTTCACTTCCAGCAACACAATTCATATTTGTGTAAATATACTCTCTGTATTTAGTTTGAGTCTTATTTGCAACACATTCATAACAGAAACTACTATTACACATATGGTTTGGCCTTATAGTTTGAAGACGCCTAAGAGAAACATATCTCATGTAACTTTTGTGTCACCTGTATAGGTGCAAAAATTCTGTAAACCAGTCGTTCCACTCTAGTTAAATAGAATGAAAAGTGCAGTTTCAAGGCCATATAATTTAAAAATCGGAAGTCTATCCGGCACACCAGTTTGCCCGTAAGGATTTTAACTTGTCTACTTCACTGTAGAATTTTGACCAAATTTATGCTAGTTTCCATTTCATTACTAGCCTAAAACAGATGTTTCTCAAGAGTATTAAAAAATGAGTATGCTACCAGGCAACAAATTAAAGCAGCATACATATAGTCAATTACTCTTAAACTATCCTATTATATAAATGTAAATGCCCATTGAGTCAAGTTTTTGTCTTGTTACAGTATAATACCAAAACTTTAATCTATCTAGTAAAAAAATATTGTAGCTGTGAAAATACTATTGGTAATGCTATCAGGTGACTAGACTATTGTCAGAAAAGTGACAATGGGGAGAAGGTAAAACTAACAAGACGAATATGAAAACTGAATAAGGACAAAAATTTGAGTCACTATGCAGAATTTTAACAGAAACCAAGAAGAAATTGATAAGAAATACATGTTATTAGATATTGTTTCTGCCACTGAAACGGAACAACATAATACAAAATAAACGATACAAATTAAATTGAACTATGTGGTGCATATGAACTACTACTGCTAATACTATACTATAATGTACTGATTATAAATATTTACCAATAGAACATGTAACAAGGCATTTATCCTAGTCTAGAAACAGTTTGAAACTGTTGCTTGATTTAAACCTGCACAATTATATATGCTCAGGTCCTAACAACTATAACAAATAGTTTTTAAGAAGTGTTTACCCGTACTTTTTCTCGAACATGACTGTAAAAGCTATCAATGTATTTGTATGCATATTGATTATATATGCCACTAACTAGGCAATAACACATATTGTTCATGAAGAACTTTTATTAGTGAAAAATTATCATTTTAAAATATAACAACTCACAAACAGCAATCAGAAATTTACTGAGCATTATTGTAAAAAGCTACCAATCCTTGTATGAAACATTTATTGCATCAATTTAGTGTAAGTGCTCTATAATAAAATTAATATAAAGTATGAAAATATTCTAATTAAGCTTATGTTCATATCACATTGCTTGTGGTAAAGATAGCATAGAAATAAATAGCAATGTTCAAAAACACTAACTCTATTCACAAGCAGTTAAAAGAACTCTACATTTTTCAAATTTTTAATAAACTTCATAGTAAAACTAGCAAAAATAGTTTTGGTTTGACATAGCCTCTAAGCAGCAGTATAATATAAAAAACGTTAAAATTAGATAATTTCTAGAATGTGACTATATGGCATAAATCTGCATATTAACATTAATCAGCTATAACAAACAGTCACCTTTAAAAGTGAATTATCATTACTCACCAAAGAGTTAACTTGACTGAAGTTGCCCTAGTCTATTAAACAATATTTCATATTCCTGTTATACTATCATTGGAAGCAATTGATGTAAAAATTGAGAAAAAGTCCATGCATTTATAAAAAACCAGTATGGCAAACTTTAAAACTATTCAACCCACTGCTGTAGACAGTACAATTACATGAAATAAGGTGCCTTGTGTAACTTTTTGTCTTTCTTACGTTTCATATTTCCATTTACTGTGGCATTTTAAATTTGTTAAATGGTAATGCTCTGAAAATAACTTATAATTTCATCAGGAAAAAATTTGCACTTTCATCTTGGCTAGACATAATCTTCCTCTATTAGCCAGATTCAAGCTTACAATTTACTTCTCAACTTTATCCATCTCTATAAATATGCTGATTTCAAGGTAACAAGCTCTCTAGCATATTAGTATAGGATTATATAGTTTTTTTATCTCACAAAAAAATGCACCTATCTGCTCCAAATTAATTCTTTTCATTGCCTTATTCTATAACCATTTTCTTTAATTATCCGTTTGCTGCAATCACAGTATTGTGGCAACTCTTTCTTTCATGTTATTTCCAATAATGTCAAGGTTTTAAAATTTATGTCTTGTTCATCAAAAATGCTCATTGCCTTAGAATATTATACATTTAGAAACACGAAAAAATTTTATGGCCTTGAGAATCCAATGTTTTTCAAAATACATCGACAATTTAAATAACTAGGGAATTTGACATATCTGGAAACAAATCCATAAGCAACTGGATTGTTATTTATAGAAACTGTATAATAAGTTTGCCAATGTTGTTCTGTTTGGTAATTGTGTTAAAGATAATTGAATAATATTAATAGTAGATTAAGTGGCAAATGTAAATGTCCTCTTGTAGATTATTGTCTTCAACGTTTTTCAGTTTCTAAATAATTGAATGAGTATCGGGAAAGTGCTTTTACCTTAAAGGTTCTAAATTGTACTGCTATGACTCCATTTACTGAAATTGTTGGCAACTCTTCCAGGTTCTAACATTATACCCAATAAATGGGTAGCATATAAAAATTTTCAATTGTCTTTTTATAGAACATTGTCAAAGAGTGGTTCTTTACCTGGAAAGATCATTGAACATAGTGAATGATATAATAGACATGAAAAATGTAAGAATATGTTGAAACATACAATCTAAGTTAAATGTGCACAATATAATGCAAGAAAGTGTTAGTAGCATACTTTTGATTTGTTACATGAAAGGTTTCAATGAAGATCTATTTGCACAACTTCAATAGATGGTATGCAAAACTTTCTCTGTTTTGTAATAGTCAACTGTAACGATGCTTTTATACCCCTTGATATGGTGAAAAAACACTTGACTCTGCATTCAAAATTAAAGAGCATTGATACTGACATCAATAAATAAAACTTGCTGAAAATAAATGCTGATTTGTCAGAGTAGAAAGAGCTGCAAATATATGGTAAATTTAAAATACTTAAAATTTGAAATTATATGTATTTACACACCGTAAATGACATCAAAGCAATACAAATTTATTTAGAATTGAGTTACACTTCAGCTTTTTTTGGATTGAGCAAATTAATTTTGTATTCTTCACTTATCATGTTTGTTTGATATTTACTCTATTAGGCGCTATTAACTAGAAAGAAGTTAAACTGCTGAAAAAAATCTTAGTCCCATCCCTCATTGACAAACTTGGGATTAAAACAACTACAAATAGAGTGATATTTTGTATGGCCCACACCAATTATATCTGTAAAATATTTTGACTGTGTTTAAATCTAGATAATGTAGTACTCAAATTTTTCTCTAATTCTTTTACTTTTAATGAAATTATAAACAAGTGCAAAGATGAAACTGATTGCTTATCCATCGCAAAGTATGACCCTACACATCAATACTTATCTGCAAGCTGGCCTCTGCATGAATTGGCTGTGGTTCTAATTTAAAACTGGCCCAAGGCTTTGGTACATCAATCTTGCAGTCCTCTGCTTAAGTAGTATGAAAGTTGATTGGCCTTCTATCATTGAAGATATTGCCTGGCAACTGATATTGATCAACAACAAGAAAACACATGCTCATCTAAATTTGGCTCATGAGTAGTCATTATTCCCATACTCTGTCTCAAGTGACTATGTGGTAGGATGGAAACTGAGTAAAGGTGAAACTTACAAAATTATGCAGAAAAAATTCTGGTAGAACAAATCTTGGTGCATCAACAAACTTGAGGTCTACAGCCTGCTGTATTGCTCATCAATGCAAAAATCAGGCCCAAAAAATAGTTTTCCCCCAAGCTTTTCAATCACATTTGCTTTAACTATAGTTTTTTCATTCAGTAAAATATTACTCATTGAGTTTTCTTGAAATGGAAGGTTTAACTCTCACTTTTATAAGATAAAGAAGATTTGATGCCACCATTGCTGTGAATCAATGAATTGAAATAGAAATGACGATAAAAATAACCTCTATCTTTGCTCGTACTGTCCTGTTAAAAAATCCTATTTAAAGCAAGTACCATTTATTGTTTTCAGTGTTTTGGTTGATTTGCCAAGTTCTTTAGAAATTATAAATACTTTTTCAGGCAGTAACTAAACAATCATGGTAACAAAACTTGAAAAATCATACCATTAGTTGCCTTCATGCGCACATTTATACACATTGATTTTTTCTTGTTTGAATTTTGTATATTATTATAAATTAATCTGCTTATACTCCAATATAAAATGAACCGACCTGGATTGAAGTGAAGGATATATCAAGCTAATCATTAGCAGTTGTTAGGTGCAAATTTTGAGCCGGAAGTATCTAATATACAATTTTGCGAGAAGAAAATCTTGCAGTAAGATGGCTAGAACAAGCCAGTTTAACATGAATTTACTTAAATAGTAAATTTTGGATTTAGCAAACCTGCTAAGACCACCCCCAAGTTAATTCGGAATATCCGAAACTGAACTCGGCACAAAGCACTTTCTCACTTATTCATTATGAGTGAAAATTTGCTTTGAGCAATTCATTATATCTGAAGTTTACTACGTTTAGCCGCTAAGACTATTTTTGCCTGTGACTCATGGTAAACTAAAATTATTCCCCAGAGCATCCTCCCATCAATCCATTGCAGATTGAGACTTTTTGTGAAGAAGAGAATTGTTTGCTTATTTCCTTAATCTGCCCATCTTTATGTTGAAATGGCACTACCATTTTCCGCCGAACATAATCTCATGGTGTTGTATTCAAATAAAACTCCAATTAGAGAGCAAATTTGGATAATAGTCACTGAGGATTCTATTCAACTTAAATAATATGATTATATAAAATCTAATGCAGGCAAATAAATATAAAAAATTGTTTAACTGAAATTTATGCCAGAGTGCTGTAAACGAATTTCATTTTCATCAAGGGTCGTATTCGAATGAGACCCTCACATTTTTGCTGAAGAGATTGTTTTGTAAAGTGCCATAGTTAAACTTTTGAACAAATTTAATTCAAAGAAACAAGAAATTTCGAAGGAACTCAAATGAAATACCTAGGGCTTATGTTTGGGGAAAGGAGTAGTTTCTACTAGTGAACATTACATTTGATGCAATTTCAACTGAGCTTTTCTCCATATTGGATTAATCGAATTTAAAATACATGAACCTTCTAAAATCAACATTTTGTACTATTGTATAGATATTTTCAATTACGAGACTGAAACTTAGCTCGGGAATATATATTGCTCCGTGATTTCATTAAGATCCATTAAGAAGCTTTTCCAAGGCCTCATCAACATTTCCCTAAAATAAAAAATAAAAAATTATATGTAACATCTGATGCGATCAATTTGCTTTCAAGGAATTTTTACTTGTAGCACCCAAGCAAAAAGGTCATGTAGGGTCCAAGTTCAGCTTCAGAGTTTTGGATATAACAACAATATCTGGGCCACAGAATCAATAATTATATCCAAAATTTATTATAGTAGGAGGGCTTTACTATCAGTCTTCGAAAAAATATATATGGCTGTTTTTAGCCTTAGCCAGTGAAACAGAGGGACTAGCTATAGCTATATCAGGATAGCAAGCCAAAAAGCTAGCAATTGCTAGGTACGGATGAGACGTTCAAACAAAAAGCTAGCTAGAGTGTAGCTGAGCATAAATCCAACATATTAATTAACCATGAACTCCAGATTTATATTATAAGTGTGCTTTACTTGACTCAATGACTCTGCTTTGTTCAACTCAAGAAGAACTCAAATATCAACAGTAAAAATTACCTTTTGTTAAAAGCTATATAAATTGAGGATCAATCGTGTTGATCACTAAAAAAAGTGTGAATTAGAAATTTACTATCAATCCTTCATATCAAAAACGAAAACATATCAAACTACAAGCTATACGAGTGGAACTGTACAATTACTGAACTGTGAATTAATATGACAGAATTTACTTGCCATTAGAAGATAGACATTTATTTCTATATGAATCTTGGTTATTATTACTCCTATGTCAATCAAAGCTTTATCTTTTGTGTTTTGCAAAATTTTCCGACAAAACTTCATCTACAAAAGATTGAAGTACGACAAAAAACCGGATTGACTGAATATGAATCATGTTGTGTGCAGGGTACAAAGGCTTATATAGAGTATATTACATATGTACTCACATTAGCAGCTTGTAGTGCCCTTTGGGCGATATCAGGATGAAAGCCCATATCCACCAATTGGGCCAATCTAGGCTCTAGAACCCTTGGTTTAGGGGGTACTGGAGGGGGTGCATTGGGCCGAATGTGGCTACTCGGTGGCAAATTAGGGGATGGATAGGCCCTGGCCGTACTAAAATAAACATAAAATACATAATAAATACCTTTACATACCCATTTACTGCAGTTAATACGTGCACAATTTTACATCGATAAACGTGAACGAGTCACCGTACAAAGAAGCAAACAAGACAAATCATTTTGGCATGAATATAATTCGCTTAGTTTCATCGTTAATTTATTGTCAGATAGCACATTGACCAAATGTAGTATTTTATATATCTGTTAAAGTTGTTGCCGATTACTGTAGTTTTACTTTTAGTATACCAGAGCTAACCTTAATACGCATTTATAGAATATTTCTATAGCAACACTAAAATTGAAATTTCCTCTCACTCTGTAACTAGTTTACCTTTCTAATTTGCCTTCAACTTTCCATTACAATATATTAATTCAAATTGTCATCAGTTTGAAAATTGCATGCAATACGTGCAGCTACATGTATAGATGGAAAGAGACCAATAGCATCAAATGTGCAAACATCAAATGCACTATTTTTATCGAAAAACAATTAATAGGATGTTATAAAGTGTTGATTTATCAGCGACTTTCATGAAACTTAATACACTATTACTTGTGATACTGCAGTTAAAAAGAAAAATAGCAACATTGGGCAGATTATTTGATATTGATCTAATTTTTCGACATTTTGGTGCAAAAAAGTGACATTCAGAGCAATTTAACAAGATATGGTAGGGTTCTTATTAATTTTTTTCCTTTTTCGATATCTAAAACCATACGCTTGCAAAGATATCAAATCATGTCTAACTGGTTTTAAAATGGTACTGCAAAGCCAAAGTAACTTTTGTTTTACTAGGACCAATGAATTCAATTGAGTTGCTCTAATATTTTGAAGGGTCAACTAGGTAGCTGCATTATTATATTCATAACAGAATTTTATAGGCATGCTTTTGATGTATTTCATACCTTGTATCTGAACTAGTGTCAAAAGGATTCCGAGAAGGCTGGCGTTCAGTGGGAGCATTGCTTTTCCCAGCTTCTTCCAATTCCTGAGCAAGTTTTGCATCGTTCTCTTGCTGTTCTTCAACTTGACGTCTGTATGTATTTTGAAGTTCAACCTCCCTGCGCTGCACACCTGAATTCATAGAATTTGCCATATGTAATCCAGCATCATCAAGATTATATTCGAATATACCCGTTTAAATGCATATACATGAATCATCCACAATGAACTGTCACATCGAACAGTATTCGGAGCGACCAATCTGTATTCCTTAATATACAAACTTCAAGCTGCATATGTCACTTTGTGTAAAATCATTTAGTCTTTGATGCTGTCTCTCGAATCTTTTGTGGTTTTTCTCATACTACACCATTGATAGCAGAATTGATTAAGGAAATGTTATAGTAAACAGCTTATTCCGTAATGGTATCTGCCGATTGTCAAATAAGTAAATTCGAACATATTACAATAAGGCAGTCATTTGAAAATTACATCAAAATGCTATTTATATAAATGTATATTTGAGTTTTTGGCGAAATATAGAATAGGCCACTAAATTATTTCAAATTTCTTTACCTTTTAAAAATTATTCAGAAATTTCACCTTTCAATAACTGCTGAAAAGTCACCAAGATCAGTTTTTGCTATATACATATTTATTTCAGAATAAAATTTATATCCATACTTTCTGCTGATTTTTTAGCTAAAATCTTACAAAAAAAGGAATGTCTAAATGTATGCCCTTTCAAATCCTATTCCACTAGTTAAATATTCATTACTCTTCATAAAATTCTTCTTTTCTTATTCAATCAATTTTTCGTGTACCTCGAGTGTATACTAAGTCCTCTGCAGTTTGTTGCAGCCTAATAATCTGCTTCAGTAAATCCGAATAAAATACAACCCCTTCTGACAATTGCGCATGCGCAGCATGAAATTCATTCACGCCTTCATTTAATTGGTCCATTAGTTGTTCTCTTGCGACTGCAGCAAAGTCCTTGTTTTTCTGCACTTGAAACTCTTCGTTTAGGAAAAGTGCCTTTTTTATTATATCTTCCTGATCTTCAATTAATTGATTGAAGTTGGTTATACTCGCTTGTAATCGATCGTTCATATCGTTCGTGACTTCAGCTAAAAAGGGTAAAATTTTTCGTCTTAGGATATATAAAATAGAAATATTTGCATTTCTGTGCACGTGCATCAGAATACAGGATGTTATAGCAAGTATAAAAACGACCATTTTCTTTGTAAGCCCTAAATGATTACCTCAGAAATACCAAAGAGAGAAGATAGAAAAAGGGACAGAGCGATCGCAATGACTGATGTACACAATTTAACTTGAGCATTGTTCTAAAAGCACATTTTGACTAAAAATAAAAGTAGTGGCTAGCTACTGGATTGTATATTATACTAGTCTGCACATCAACAAAGCCAAAAATAAATTACTAGCAATACTTTAACAAATAGAAATGCCCTATTAAAATTGTTCTATATCATTTGACCAATGAAATAGAGCTGACATTATGTTTTGAAAGAGTTATTTAGACAGAAAACCTACACCAAAAAGAATATTGCTTAAATTTAAAAAGTAACAGAATGTGAACAAAAATTCATAATTACTCACAGTAATTGCCACCACTTCGAAGACGACTTATGAACTCCTCATCTCCCTTGCCCAGTACAGCTATTCTAGAACAAACTGCTTCTCGTTCGCATAATAGTGCTGCTAACTTTTCTAGGACCCCTGATAGGGCCCGAGTTACAGTATCCGGAGCCTCATCTTGAAAATCAGCGTGGGAAGGCAGCATTTCGTCGATTTTGTCTCTCGATAAACATAATATTTCTAGTGCTTTCTGAATATGTGGCTGATCTAGATGGTTCATAAGTGTAGTGTCATTAGACTGAGCATGTTTCCAGAGAGACCGAAAATGCAACACATCCTTTAAACAAAAAAAAGAAATGCTAGATGGAATAGAGCAACTATAACAAATCAGTCAGGACCACAGAATTGATTCACTATATTCGTTCAATCTAAAACTAAACTTGGTATAAAAATGATTTTGTTTATTTATTCGTTCAAAGTGAAAATTCGCTAAAAGCACATTTATTGTATCCGAAATGAAGTGTGCATCTATCTGGACAGAATATTTTTAGGTGGGAGGATAGGTTATAACTAATATAAACACTTTATGGGGGAGGGGTACTCGAGGTTGTGAAAAGGGGGTAGGTTAGGCAAAAGGAGGGGGAGGGAGTTCAGGCTGCTCATAAAATAGAATAAAGTCTGAATTCTAATATGCAATTGTAGAATATGTACTCTGATAACCAAACATTTTGTTGAACGATATATTGCATATATATATATATATATTTGTACTGTACAGCAGTACCATGTACTATCAAACTTATAAACTTTTCTTTAGTATAGTGCTAGTATATGTTGTTACTAGAAGTATTATCATGGATAAATTTCTGGCAACTGGTACATGTCATGCAGTATAGTAATACATACTATCAAGCAAACACGTATCACAGTAGAAATTATTCCAAGAGATTGGTTCCAAAAACTTGCTGGCATTTTTTGAAAAGTATATTTAAGTTTATTCGAAATAATTTTTTTACCCTTTTTAAATCAGCAGTTGCAGTTGAACTAGATTCGTAGCTGCCTACATAACGCCTTTTAAACGATTCATCTCTAGCTTCTTCCTGGCCGGATGCATACAAAAATAAGCTCAATTATGCATTACATGTAATACTAGCCATATCTAATAATAGTATAACATAATTGGTTTACAGTGCAACCCGTTAAGTCGCATACTTCGTTGTAGAGTGGACAATTGCCCAAAGTAAGGAATTGTCTAAGTATGTAAGAAACAAAAGTAATTTAGAAGAAAGTTGTTGCTACGTCAGCTGTTCAGTCTACTGAGGTATCCAACTTAACAAGTTTCACTTTATATTGAAGGAAATTACCGTCTTCCCCGAACATAACCCCAACGAGTTGCATTCGATTAGTACCTCTGAGGGTTCTATTTAACTTATGGCATATATTTTCAAAATGTGAAATAATAAAAAAACGCATAATGAGCTGTGCAAATATATAATGCCTGAAAGTTATGAACAAGCTTCATGTAGTATTTCTAAAATCTTTAGTATAAAGGCAAGTCAATTAGAACATCAAAGTGCTCAATTTGAATAAATTCATCACATCTAAAAACTGCAAAATTCAAGGCCACTCAAATAAAACCCCTCAAGGTTATACTTGGGGGAAGGTTATAGTGCGTGATAGATATTATTGAGTTACACAGAGCAACCTATTACAATTCTAGAGTATTACTGTGGTTGAAGTATACATATCTACTTATATATTTCATAGCATTCCAAATCTTTTGGAGTGTGTCTGTATGTACTAACCTGGACCAACGCCTTGTCGATGCTAGCTAGAATGTCAGATGCTCGTTCAGCACTGCTTTGAAGCTCGACTATTTTTTCTCTCAACTCTGCATTCACAATACAAAGTAGACTGATGACAAATCCAATTTACGACCACCTTCCCTTATAAAATATTTGTCGAATACAATGAGTTTTGTGGCCAAAACTTGCTTTCAACATCATTTTTTAAATTATATTACGATACGTATATTAACTGTTTTTTTATCATCTTCAACTGAGTTTCACAAAGGAGAAAGAAATTTCTCCACAGCAGGCACAACTTTGGGGTAGTCTAACTCAACATAGGCATAGAATGCACAAATTTTTATAAAGTATAAATCTCAAAAGTTTAAATATTCTGATGTTCGGTTAGGCTACCCAAAGTTGTACCTGCTGTAGCCACATCAGTGAAAAGGAATGAAGAGAGAAACGAAATAGCGGGAGTAAAATCAAGTGTAATTTGAAAAATGAAAAAAAATTGTAGTAAGTTGTCAAAAATGCTATATTTAGCTTCCTTAATTATGAAAATTGCACACTGCAAGCATTAATTTTGCAATATATTAGTAAAATTGAATTTATATTCATACTAAATGCAAATTGGTGAAACGTCGAAAGGAATACAATACAATGTAAATACGTGGATCATTAAAGGTATCTTTTTTATCATATCAAAATACAAGCACGTCAAACTGTGAACTAGAGGCGTTGAACTGAAATGTGGGGCTGAACTGTACGTACATTCGATTGTTCGCAGAAAAGAAAGAATTTATTATTTTAAAATTGAATTCAACAATTCGCCACTGTAAACGTGAATCTCTATGATTAGTTAATATTAATCTACTGTCAACTAAATCTTCTCCTCTCTTTTTTCTTTGCTAAATTTTCTCAAAGAAAATAAAATGAAGTAATTTTTGGGTTAAGACAATAATGTGGTAATTACCATCTTCCCCGAATATAGCAATAATTTGTATTATTCGATTAGAATAGCATGTGCTAATCTATTTCATTAAAACATCATAATTTTATATTCAATCAATAGGACCAAATTTTGACTCAGACCCTATGATAAGAGCACTTGTAGCTGTTTCACGATACAGACAAGTCAAAACATAATAAAAACCCTGGAATTTTCTCCAATTTTTACAGTTCAAATAAGTAACATGCTGCTATGTACATAATGTTCTATTCGAACACATTCACCACTTCTTAACATTCCCCAAATTACAGAGTTTCAATTGCGTTAATCTGATGTTTTTCTATTCGAGGAGAGTCGGTTGTACCTGCTAGTCCACCAGCACCCTCTTGCGTGCGCACAACTTTTTTCCAGACAGCATCGCTGATCCCCCCTTGACTCTGTTGGGCTTCTAACGAGCCTAAAAAAAGAGAATATGTTCAATTATTAACTTTTTACAAAAAAATTGTTATAGAACTTCCATTCAGGATACAATGTCAAGTGAAAAATACATAATATATATAACCCCTTAAACAACTTCTCAGGTTGAAATAACATTCCAAATAATAGAAAATTCAAATTTATAAATGTTTGTTATGTATTGTACAATCTCTAAATGCTAAGAAAAATATATGCTACTGGTATGTTGGTACAAGATTTATACTATAAATCTAAAAATATGCTTGCAAGTTATCCAAATATTAGCAGATGCACATCGATTCGTGCAATAAATGCCTACTTAGCACTCCCAACATTCGATGTACACATATACGAACATGCACTTTCATATCAATTTGCACTACAGTAAACTTCGGATATAATAAATCTGGCGGTACTACCAATTTTATTCATTCTATATATATCCGAAAATCTAAATCTGAAATTGGCTAAATTTGGCTTTATTATCGATTCATTATACATAAAAATCTGTTCAATACAAAGTTCAACATTACTTTCATTCGTTAAAAGCGATAATTAACAAATGGTAAACTCGTTAAATCCAAAATTTACTCTATGTTGGCGGATAGAAAAAAGGACATATGATTTAAGCATATCCCACCTGGCAAACCCACCTCTGCTAGTCTATTTTTCGCTTCCAAGCTAGCTGTTTTAGCTCTTGATTGTACGTTACTTACCAATGGAGCGGATTCACGGCGATACTTATCTAGTACTATCATGGCTTCTTTCGGTAGCATATCAGCAAACAGAGGGTTCGGGCATTCAAAAATAGGCATATCGGAGGGTTTTGCAGCAACTAGCTAAAAAATATTTTAAAAGAATTTGTGTTTACCTAAATGAATCTATATAATGTATTTTAAATCGAAAATTTATGGAGAAAGTGCATGTAACTATAGTTTACTTGTATCATAAAAAGGGGAAAATAAAGCAGAATTATTCTTTTCAAGAATTCGGCCTTATGATAATGGCATGCATGTTTCCGAATGTAGACCCATATGTTAACATTATAGATTATGAATAAAGTGCATATAATAAAACTTCTTAAAAGATACCATTTTTCGAAAATTTTTTATCTAGTTGGAACAATAATGAAAAGTAATTGTCAAAGAAGAAACATTTTCACAAAAAGGTGTACACATAAATTGGTAAATTTTTAGTTTAAAATTAATTCATTTTATACAAACTTGCCATCTTTCCATGCAATTCACCTACTTCAATAGTATTAAATGGCAAAGGTTTTCTTATAATACCTTTGCCACGGAAGGAAGGCTACCAGTGGGTGGAATACTTTCTAAATAGATAGTTTGATTATCCTTGATTAAATGCGCACATTCAGCGGAAGCTGAGGTGCTGACATCACGTAAATGCTGGGAAAGTGTCGGACCCAGATTGTACCTTTTCTGCAACTTTTCACCTTCTTGTACTGATAATTGCACCCCCTAGAAATTGAAATACGCAAATAATAAACTTCGGATATAACAAATTCACTTTCAACGAATTCTCACTTATAACGAATATCAAAGTAGAAATATTATGCAAAGTTCAGCATCAGATTTCCGGATTTAGCATATTTAAGATGCAACGAAATATCTCAGTGGTTCCTATTAGTTTGCTATATCCAAAGTTTACCGCAGTCGAACATCAATGAAATTATAATATTTTCAGTGTACCTATAAATAGGTCACGATTTGATTTAAACCTTTTAAAAATAACTTATTATGAGCTGCAATGTCATTTAGTATATGTTTGCCATTTCAAATCCTCTCTTTAGCTCACGATGAGTTTATTTATTGCTTTAAGTTCATATTTCAGAATAACTTTTTCATGCAAACATTGAATAAATCACTAAATTATATCAAACTTTTTAACCATTCAGAAATTATTCCAAAGTTTGACTTTTCACCAAAAATGAATTCATGGTGAGCCGAAAAGTCAGCGATACATATGTTTGCCTTTCTAAGCTCCTGTTCATAAGTGACATAGCTATTGTTTCTAAAATCTTTCTTTTTTTGTTGCCTCTTTAGACGTTGACACGCTTTATAATCATCATGATGGTAACCACAACAATTTAAGTCGAGTAAATTTGAATTTAGACATATTAGCAACTATAAAAATAGTCAAAGTAATACAAGACGTTTAAAGGGATTCAAAGCTATATAGCCTACATATCTCCTCTAAACCAGTACATCAATTGTTCTTTCGATGCTAAAATGTGACAAAAAAAACAGTTTTGGGGCCATGTACATTACTTATATTGGGCGCCATTAGGTTCATTAATTATTACAATAGTTAGATATATTGCTTGCTAAAACGTAGATATCAATTTATCAACATACATAACTTGTTAAAAATTCTAGAACTATGATATATATGCAAATCATGAATATATTGAGAATTGACTTCTAAAAGTCAAACTGTACACTGAACTGTGAGCTGGCAAGAAATAAAGCATTTGAATTTTGTATTTCAATTCAATGACTTGCCACTATACAATGTGAATTTCAATCTTTATGGCTAGAATTTCAGCAATAATTTCCTATGAACCCATAACTATAAAACAGCTATTTGTATTGTATAAGATAATGTATCTCTTCATAATAACATGTTTTTACACTACGTATGCTTTAAAAGAGGAAAATCAAGCATTTGGAAATGGCACCAGAAAATTATTCCGATTTTAAGTTATATAAATATGGAATTTCTGCAAGCTAAAACTCAATACAACACCTAAGCACTGTATTTGAGGGAAATTGATAACCTACCTGTAATCGGGCAATAACCCCACCATAGCCCTGTCCAATCTCTTCTGCTGCTGCAAAATCCTCTAGTGCCTGCCAATATTGCCCTTGCGCAGTAAATGCATGCCTCTGAAAACCAAGCTTTCCCTACAAAGACATGAAAAATATACAATGAAATAAAAGAGGACCATTCATTAAATATCTACAAGTGTAAAACTTCTGAAAAATTATTTTGATAAAAAGGTGGGTGAAAAGATTTTAAAAACACTGAAGAGAAACAAACGAACAAATAGAGGATAAACAAAAACTTAGCATCTAAAAAAATACGAAAACTACGTAATAGGTCCTTCTCGAGTTAGTACTTCTAAAATAAAAAAATGTACGTAAAATGAAAATTAAACTGCATCACGAAACAATTGCGTATAGCAGAATTACTAAAAATAGTGGCCGCTTTTAAAGCCCACGGATAATAAGCCCAGCCTCTTTATGTGCCCACCTTTGCCCTGTCCAGAATTGGTTCAGTAGTTGTATCTAAAGCCTTTATTCTTTGGTTAGTTAATAAAACTGCTTATTAAACCAAAAAAGCAAGTTTTTAAGGTGGACCTATTAAGCGGCAACCGCTTTATGACAAAACTTTACTTCCTGCAGTAATTCTGTGTTGCGCGTATGCGTGGGTCGGTATACAATAACCTATAATTTGTATTCACGTATATATATATCTCCTAGCTGTATGGATAGTGGTGTGTGTTTTGACATGCATACCTTGTCTTGGCATAAATATTTTTTGTTCATTTACGTATGCACGTGCGGTTACAAATATTGACACGTACGTACATTGCATCATGACAACTGTGCATGGCTCATGTTTGTTTGCATATGTGCAAGTACATCAATATATGTATTTGAACGTATACACATTCAATAAAAATTAAAATATCTGCTTACTGCAAATGATGTCTCCATATTTCCGGCCATATCCGGAGATGTTGCAAGTTCAGTAGCAGCTCTAAAGTACTCAGCAGCCTAATATCAAATTAAAATACATAAAATCGAAGAAATATTTGTTTTCACTCCACTCAAAATGTTGAAAGATACAAAAGAGTCAAGTATTGTAGTACCAGTACTATTTTGGCAAGGCACATTTTTAAAAAGAATCATTGATTTATACCATTGGTAGCCAAGACTTTATTCAAGACGTACAAAAATTTCACTTGTTGATTGAAATAGCCACTAACATGCAATGAAAAGGGGCTACACTCAAAGCATATTGAATGGAACTCAATTCTAAGTCGAGTGGACTTGTCAAATCGTATAGAAAAACCACGTAGTATGGGAATACCACCAAATATTATCCAATAAAATTGCTTAAATTTCATTTTTTATATGGACTTCTATAGTATGTAAAGATGAAAAGTAAAGGCAAAGTGATATTACAGATTAAAGTGCAGAATTATATTTCAACATAAAATTGTTCTATAAAATTATTGCACAACTGCTTATCAAAACTGAGGCTAGTATACTAGATAGAATTCAACAATAGTCTGCATCACCATCAACAAAAATATGAATAGGTATACATAACATTCAGAGCATAACTCAAGAACTCACCTGCATAGCAATCTTAGCTAGCAATCCTGGCTTAATATTAGCTGATTTTTTCTTATCTCTTAAGGCCTTATTGAAAAAGCACCCCTGTGCCTGAGCTAACATTACGGTAGACGCCAAAGCTAATCCCGTGGGGGACAGATCAGGGGTAAGCACCCCTGAAAGTTTAGGGGCTAAGACCTCTTTCAGGTACACAAACATGCCTGCAGCTTGCTGAAAGTGCTTAAAAGCGGCCTTTATTCCCTCTTCAGTGCTGTTATCTGCAACATTCCCCATTTGACTTTCAAGTACCTAAATGATAGCACATCAAAATATAGAACATTTTTTATTAACAACAATGGTACAAAATGCAAACAATTAGGACAAATAAATTTATATCCTGCTTACGTTTCAAAATCATTACTGGTGATAAATGGAGCATTCTCTCGGAATATGTTGTTGCAGTCAGAAAACTAATTTTACAAATTGACGATAAATTTAGCTTTCATTTATCAATCTTATGTACTTATTTTAGAAATAATTGAACTTCGGAGTAGCCAAAGTACATAATTTTAAACAACATGGAAGTACTTAGGTGTTCATAAGATCACATTTAGTCCAATATAAAATTTTGAAAGTAGATTAATTCACTATGAAAAAAACATTAATTTTATCCTCTCTCAGTAGCAGGATTAAAGTTAACAGAATATACTGTTTCGATAAAACTTGTCAATCAATAGGGGAAGAATTAGACAGATTTTAATTTTCACGAATATTTGATTTTAGAAAATGACAGCGAATTATAAATTACGAATAGAATCGTAAATGTTTCCATTTCTAATCTGACTGTAAATTTATTCAAACATGTTCAATCTACTGATACTGGAGAAATATCAAATACAATAATACAATTGTATTATCACGTTATTTATATCCCTAATTTCAACGAGTCTATAGTACGAAACAAATCAATTTAAACGCACAAATTTTTTTTACTTTTTTGTGTAGTATATATTAACATTCAAAAATAGGCCTGGAGAAACTGATATTAGTGTAAATAGCAGCAGTTTTGAGTATACAAATCGAAGTCAAAATGAAGCGAAGGTTTCGCATAATTTTGAACATGAAGTATTAAGATGAAAACTTGTCAACAAAGGATTACTATTTAGTACACTAACCGCCATATTATATAAAATGCAAGCCTGATCGTATTCGATGGAACACAATCCTCGCTTTTTATTCGATATGAATGCATCATTCCAAGTGAAGGCGATATTAATTTCCTGATCGGATATCGGGAAGAGTGCAGCTAGTCGAATGATTTGAGAATAATATTTCTCTAAGGCTATCTTGCCACTTTCAGTAGCAGATGTCACTGAAAGAGCTTGGGACCTTAGAGTCGAAAGCTCGCTCAAATCTTTCTCGTATTTACTAGCATCTCCCGCACTGAACTCTCGAACTATATACTTTTTTAGCGGACAGATAATATCTATTGCTGCTCCTTTTTTAAAAGGAATCGTTACTGTGGCCATTATAAATTAGCAGTAAAAGAGAACAGATGAATGAAAGCTAGAAAGAATACCTCTACTTCTAAGCTAAAAATTCTCAGATGAGTGCGAAAAATATATTTGTCGATCAACGATGTTAATAAATTTCCTAGAATATATGAACTGAATTGTATATATAATTACAGATAACAAAGATTCATAAACGGATAAAAAATTTAATTTAATATCCATGTCACTTGGTTTACTGCATCGATATGAAAAGTGCATCGGAGGCTAGCACTAACTCTCCAACTGAATCCAAGAAAGCGAAGATGATGAAACAAAGTGAGCCTGGTACCGAAACGCAAGGAAAAAAAGAGATGAAAAAGGCTTCTAAACTTGCTGCAAAAGCGAAGAAAGCATCAAATGCGGATGGTTCCAATTCATTTTCATCCCCGAAAGAAGTTAAAGTGTTCTGCGATAATGCGATTGATATTTTAAAAATCTTAATAGCAGCAGCGATGCATGACATTATTGTGACACCCTTGGCTAGGAATGAAAACCCTTGTGAAAAGTACTCTTTTTCTAAAAGCTGTGTGCTCTTAGTCGACGATCAATTTATATTTGGGGCGAATTCAATATGTCAATACTTCTCATATGCTGCTGCATCGCCAGACACGATGCCTGATTGTGATGATGAAACTATTTATAGTTTTATTGAATGGTCGGAAGGAGTGGTTGGAAACGAGCTTCTTCAGGGTGTCGAGTCTATGCTAGCAAAGGTTAATAAAGATTCAAGTCTCAAGGTAATAAGTTATGCTGGATTTTCGCACCGAAGAAAATTTCATTTTGTCATATTTATTTATAGAAGGCGCTAAAGGCTTACGAATAGCATTGTGCCTTACTTTCAAATAAATTTATTTACAATTCTTACGTTATATATATATATATATATATATATATATCATTGCCAAAAATTATTTATTATAAAAAAATAGCCGTGCGCTACAATTTCTTATTTAAGTAGAGTCCAAAAGAAGTTATCTGAAATAATCACAAATAAAAATGTAAGACAGAACGCAATAATGTCAGTTTTATTATCCTTGGAATTTAGCACAATTTTGCGTAATTTTGTTGAAGTGGTCATTCTATGTATCTCTGCACAATGTGATATGATTCAGGCATTTCATCGTGTTCTTATTTTAATTCTTAGAATCAGAGTTACATTCGCTGCACACAGAATCTAATGATTAGATTAATCATGCTGTAGTCTCAATGCTCAGAAATTCCATCACTATTTAATCTTTCAATTTCTTTATTGACTTTCAATAATGTTATATTTTGATTTTCAATAATATATAAAAATCCAAACCCTGTTTAAATACATGCTTCTCAAAAATTCTCCAATCTTTATCCTCTTTAGATTAATGCATTATTTGGTGAATCGCTTACAATTGCTGATGCTGTTCTATTACCAAGAGTCCTTGATGCTTTTAGAAGCATGAATACCGATGTATCAGCGCTATATCCTAGAACACAAACATATGTTTCAAGTTTAAAGAATATGCCGCAAATTGAAAAATCGGTTTTAAGTGTCGATGATTTTTTAAATGTGTGCAATCCTGAATTGAGCACTGAAAGTTGTACAGCCAATGACCTAGGATTGTGCAAAAGTATTCAGCAAATTTTTACAGCAGCTATTAAAAAATCGTTTCCTCAGGTGAAATAAAACAAAAATGTTTGAAATTTAGCTATTACTTCTTACCTTATTTCTCAACCTTAATCCTTTTCATTGCGAATTGTACAGTGTTGATGCAAGCAAGCAATCAATAGTTATGGGCAATTCGTTAGTGGTAATATGGTGTGATAGAAACGACTCAAAGCCTTTGATTGAACATAAACGATACTTTTCTTATCATCCAAGATTATTGGTGATGAGGCACAATGGACAAAATTCTTTCTATCCTCACATAAAAAGCACATATCAAACTTTGAACTGTTTAAGCTGAATGGTGTAAATTGAACTGTGAGCTAAGCCTACAGTAACTTTGGATACAACAAATTTGTCGAATAAACACATGGATTCATTACATCCAAAATTCATTGCATCCGAAAAGAAATCTTAACTTGGTACGGTATGACTTCTTGTTTGATTCTTTATTTGATGAAATTCGTTTGAATTTCTTATTCAAAATTTATTTGATGACTCGCCGCTGTGAATGTACATTTCAATCTTCTTGGTTAATATTACTCTGTTATTGGTACAGCTCTATGATCCTATAAAGCAATGTTTGTGATAGAATTCCCCTTATGTTATGAATATTAATCTTATTGTCCTTACGCTTAGTGTATCATAATGAATATGAATTAATGAGGTAGCTGATCCAGATAAGTTACAAATATTGGTCGAGTAAAGAAGCTAACTCAGCTTAAATGGTAAAGAAGTTCCTCCATGAGTTTTATTCAATTTTTTGGAATACAGTCAGTTTGAGTCATTAGAAAACCAATTAAGTTAAATTAGATAATTTTTTGTTTCATATTTATTTCAAGTAGATATAGGAAAAAATCTTTTTTATATTATTTTTAAATGAACTGTTATGATAATATAGTAACAACTTGGGGTCAAGTAAGAAAACTGATTCAATATAAGGATTGGCAAGTTGACTTATGATTTGGCATCGACTTGGAAATTCTACAGTTAATTCGACTTCAAGTTTCCCACATTATGGTGATGACTAAATATGCCTTTCTATGACTTAGCTCGACCTAACACAAATTTCGTCATGCATGCCATATAGCTATCTATTACTAACTTATTTCTGCCCATTACTACTGTGCTATTCAAGTTCTAAAAAGTGGTTAACCTTAAGTGAAATTTAGCTATAGCAATAAATGAGATGATGCTTTAAGAAACCAGTCAGGTAAGAGAATTTGCGAATATGCTGTATATGGGAGTCCAGCAAATGTCGTATATGCAGTGTTGTTTAGGCTGTTACTCACCAACCTGTTAAAAGACCTCCAATTAAAAATTTTCATTTTGATTGTGCGTCACTATTGATTATATCACTTGATTAGATGATTGCCTTGATTTAAATTTTTGGGAATGTGCCTGCAGCACCATCTAAATTCGTTATGGACCATTGTAAAGTGCTGTTAATTTTTTTTAGTGATTTGTAGACAATGAACTCGATATAATTCAATGATTTGATTATATGTGTATCGTAATTTGAATTGAATGATCTTCATTACATATTTTTATTTTTAGCCCTTGAAATAGTTTTGAATTTTTGTGTTTCTGGTATTAATTGTAATATTCCTTATTGAGCCTTAGTGCTAATGGGCAAGCGTAAGCAGTTCCTTCATTATAGTCAATTATGCTGGATCTCGCAACTTTTAATTTTAATTGTTTTTTTTTAAACAGTTAGGAGATATAGAGGCAACGATTATTAAATGTACTCAATACAAACACGGCGATTTTCAGTGCAATAGTGCCATGTCATTGTTTCCAATTCTGAAGCAAAAACTTGAGGATCCTCCAAAATCCCCACAAGAAGTAGCAAAAACAATCGTTTTGAACCTCCCTAAATCCTCCAAAATCATTGAGTCGACCTCCCTATCTGGACCCGGTTTCATAAATTTGCGACTAAAATATGATTTTTTAAGTCAAGGTGTGCAAAACTTGGTAAAAAATGGACCATCTCCCCCAAAAAAGGATAGATTAAAGATTGTGGTAGATTTCAGCGGACCTAATATTGCGAAAGAGATGCACGTAGGTATGGCTATTAACCCTTACTTAAATCTTACAATAGTTTTCCACCGAATATAACCCCCAGTGTTTGTATTTGAGTAGTTATTCTTATATGTTATTATTTGAATAGTGCCCTCTATTTAGGGAACCAACTATTTTGAGTAGCTGTTTACATGGTAATATTAAATTTTCAATATTTAGTGATAACAGATCCCCTCAAAAATGTTACAGAAAATTCACTAGCCAATAGGAATGCTTTATCGAAATTGCTCTATTTTAGCTTTCTGATCATTTGAATTATATTTCTTTTTTACTCTAATCTTTTAGCAGAACTATAAAAGCATAGTTTACCATCTTTGGCAGTATATATTTCCTAGATGTGTTAAAATATTTTCTTACGTTGCTTCTGTATTATACAGTAGCACTAAGAATGCTGGAATTGGGTTAAAAAATAAGCTAATTTTAATTCTGTAACCTAGGTGAAGTTTTTTCCAAATCTGGCTCCCCTTGAAATTTACTCAATTTCGATCCTAAATGGGGAGGGGGAAAGTGGCTATCAGGGTGATTACTTTTTTCTTGAAATAGAATTAAACTTGGACTATTGAAGAGATCAATATTGGTTTGTGTCTTTTAACCGACTTTTTTGGTAGGTTAAAAATTGGGCTTCCATGATGGTATATTAATTGCTACAAAATCCATTTTATGCTGAGATAAGAAAATTTCTGAAAATTTTTAGTGGCCACTTTCAGTAGTTGGGATGTTCTATGAATTACTATCTAGCCTAATGGAACCTTACTATTCAAATCAATATTTCCACTCTGATAGTAGTGATGCTCCTGAGTCAATATTTCTTTTTCTGTAAAAATTATATTTGAGCATTCTCATAATAATAATGTTAAGCACTATCATGATGTTGCCATTAGAAAAGAACTAGACTCGTTCGAAAGGGTAAGAGCGCATGTTTTTACTCTTCCTTTCATAAACACATCATTTCTGCCTAAAATCCAAATAAAAAAATAATTTTTGAAAGCAAAATCCACCTTTCGAGGAGAATGCTAGAAGAGGTTAAACTCAAAAAATAGCTTTTGTTAGATCAAAAATGATCTTTTTCAGTGAGAATTCTAAAATTGTAAAAATTCCTTCCCTTAAAAGAGTTTTTGAAAGTCCAAATTTTGAATAACTTTTGGAAAATTTCAAAGCTTCTTTTGTGAGAGTGCTTGAGAGTAATATTGCCATTTTTCAATACATTGCAGGTCATTTGAGATCTACAATTATTGGCGATACGATCTGTCGAATGCTGGAATTCTGTGGTCATGACGTCATGCGGGTGAATCACTTAGGAGATTGGGGTACTCAATTTGGCATGCTTATAAACCATATGAAAACAGCATATCCAAATTTTATCAACGATCCGCCCACGATCACCGATCTCACGACTTTTTATAAGGTATTCGTAAAATTTTATTTTTCCACAACTGAACAGTTTTTTTGCATTTGAATGGACAAATTTATGTGTTCGACTTCATAATAATTTCCTTTCATCAGTAATCCTTTTAGGATTATAACTAAAATGAATTTAACATACACGTTAATATGCATGCACACTAACATATATGTTAAGAAAATAGACTCGTTGGCTCTCTAGAGTTTGCTGATCACTTTAATTTTGCATTCTAACTAATATCTTTATAAAGGTGAATAGGAGGTATTGGAATTATAATATCAGCTAGATCTTCTAATGCAAAACTAAATTTAAGAGCAGATAGCAGTTTCATGTCTGAAGCAAAAAATTTGCCGTAATATTCGTCATACAGTATCATCTCAGCCTACCAATCCCTATGATTTGTGAACCAACCTCAATGCACAAATACTGCCCTGCCCTAACTCGTCTACGGCGACTATTCTTGTCCGTCTTAAGTAATCAGACATCACTTTGTACGGACCTTCTCGCGACTTCCCCCTTGCTGGGCTGCGGGTTTATGTGCATCATGGTGGCATTGCCCTCCCTGTGCAGTACCAATAAATGCCCGAAGCATCTTCTGGCTTAGGTGAACGTTAAAATAACACAATTTCTTGCGCAACCAGATTATCTACAACCAGTAATCTGTAATAGTCAAATTTTCAATCGAGTTTAGCCGATTAGAGCGGGTTTTCCCTTCCCCCTCATTTTCACTATAGTGTAGATATCGAAAGGTACTTGAAAATCCCTATGATAAATTAGGAAATCCCTCGATTAGTACTAAGAAATCACGCGCTCACTACTAAAAAGTATTGATTTTTATTTCTTTTTTGGTAATGTGCATAGCAAGCGAAAAATGCTTTTGACGAATCGGAAGCATTCAAAGATATTAGCCGGAAAACAGTAGTAAAATTGCAGAGTGGTGACAAGGAATGCTTGGAAGTATGGAATTTACTTTGCAAAATCAGCCGTACGGAGTTTCAAAAGGTATTTTTTATTTGATTTACATAATCTTTTACAAGATTACACAATGATAAGTGTTATTGGCAGTACTTCTATCCATACACAGCATACTTCAAACATACCAAATCTGTCTGGACCACTGAATTAATTCATTATGTCCGAAACTCGTTATACCCGAAACTCTGAATCTGGCACAGTACAATTTTTTTATTCATTTGCTATATGTGAAACTTCATTATATCCGAAGTGTACTTTAACAATAGTAGAGCCCAGAAACACTCCATTAAAGCATGGGGTCGAATTTGAGAAATTATCAAATTTGTTGATTGAACTTAAATTTCATTTATTGTATATCAGCAGTTTTTCTTATTAGTGTACAAGTAGTTTATTTTAAATATAACAATGCCATAAGAATCTTATTGGACAACATTACTTCTAAAGAGTAGCTTGAATTTTTTTGTCACAGCTATTAAGATATCACAAAATACTCTAAAGATGTATTTTATGGTATACATTTGTTAAACATAATATTATTCTTTCAAATGCATAAACACGGATTACACTGGAACTTCATAAAATCATAAAGCAAAACATTAAAATTTTCAAAAGCGAATTATGCTGAGCTGATATTATATATCGAAGATGATAATTTAAAAATCGGCTCAGCTGCATCAATCACAATCATTTTGACAAACAAAGTTTCGTATTTGTGCTTGTCACCTTTTTGCCTCAGTCCTATAGTAAATCGACCAAGTCCATAATAATCGATTAAATATTGAAGTCAACTTTTGTCGATTCACGGTAACTAAGTTTATTTGTCAATTTTTCCTTCATTTTTATGCATAAAAATATGTAAGCAAATTAAGTAAAACATGATTCTGATATACTAATTTTGTAAAAGATATCGCTGGCTATTCATTATATGTCTATATATTAGATTATCTTGATGCTGCTTAGTTGACTATCCATTTATTGTATACTAGCCTTTATTGAAGTTTATCCAGAAAAACTGTCCCTAGAATATTGCCCTGTATCAATCTGAAGTTGAAGTATATTTTGAATGGTTTACAATTAACATTATTCTCTCTCTCGTTCTTCTGTGTGTTTATTATATTCCTTGATACTCCTCTATAAGAAACTTGAATATTTCAAAAGCAAGCCAGTTTATCTGAACTGATTCTTTAATGCGTATTTCAGGTGTACGATAGACTAAATGTGGACCTAGAGGAGTGCGGAGAATCATTTTACAATCCTATCATCCCTGAAACCCTTCAAAGGATGAATGAGAAAGGCATCTTGAGGGTAAGCAATTCTCTTTTTGGCAAATACAAATATTCATTTTATATAATGAATGTTTGATTAAATAATATGAAAGGCTGAAAAAGTGGAATGTTCGGTGGCCAACACAGTAATAGTAACTTCGATAAAAATCTACCTAATAGTGGAGAGTCAATAAATTTGAGTCACAAACAGATTCTTCCTTATCAGCTTACAATTCGATGTATGTACAGTTTAGGTCCAACAGTTCTTAATTTGATACAGTAGTCTTGAGAAATTAATGGGTAAATAGCAAATTTTTGTAATATTAAATAATTGATCCAAAAGTGTATTTGTAAAAACAGGTTGAAGATGGTGCAACTGTGTGTATGCTTGAGAATTTCACCTACCCTTTGATAGTACGAAAGTCTGATGGTGGTTATGGCTATGATAGTACAGATATGACTGCTATCGACTATCGGCTTAATAAGCTCAAAGCTAATTGGATAATTTACATTACTGATATTGGGCAGCGGTCTCATTTTGACATGGTTTTTGAGGTATGAACTCTATATTTTCAAAGAGATAAAATTTAATTCAATTCAATTTAATTTTCACAAGTTAGTTATTATGAAAATGCAATACCAGTAACTGATTTATTTGGTAGCATTTACTGATAATATATGTATACCGTCCACAGTATTTGGTTCCAAAGATGTTATTTCGTTTGATCGGATCAGGTTTGGTTGCATTACCCAGACCCCAAATTCATGTTAATTACACAAAAACTACCAATATCTGTGCTACAATATAGTAGTGCGAGTCACTGTACTACCACTCCAGCTGTTTTGACATGGACAGCAGCAGTAAATTTCCCCTAGAGGGATTGTAGTGCTTATGCCATGGGATAATTTTTGATATTTTTCAATGACCTAAATTAGTGCTAATAGCACTAATTCCCATATGGTACTTGTAATTTATTGATACTATGTTCTATGGACGGTTTAGAATAAAAATGTTATGAATTTTTAGAATTGAATGTAGCTAAACGGTTTGGTGTGATGTTCAAAAATCTTCTATAATTCCGAGAAATCATTTATATTAGAAATTGAATTGTTGAAGTATTGAATATAATCAAAGAGTCTTGATTCAATATTCAAAAACTTCTGATATTATAATAGTTTTTTTCTTCGGCAAGTCTTTTTTTAATCGAGAAAACAAAATATATTCATTTTTCAATGCACTCAATTCAAATGCAATCTTAATTCTCAGTTGAATCTAATTATATAATTATTTAAATGGCCCAATTTAAAAAAAAATATCCGTGCATAGATTAAAAGTAATTTGACATGTTACTAACAATGTTATTTACAGGCAGCGAAAGCATGTGGTTGGGTTGATAATACCCAACGCTTGGAACATGTTGGGTTTGGCGTCGTTCAAGGTGAAGATGGTAAAAAATTTAAATCTCGTAGCGGAGATACTGTAAGACTGGTAGGTTAAAAAATCATAGTTCAAGTTATTATGCTGTCCCCTTTTCATTTTCAGTGACTATCATTGGTTTGTGTATGAAGCTGAGATCAATAGTATAAAAAGTATTATTTTAAATTTACCCATTTTAAATCAAGAAACATCTTTGAATGTATTTTCTCATTCATTTATATACGTTTGTAAGAGGAATATAGTTATTGTTTATGTATGAAAGTCGACTATTTCCAAAATATAAATTAATGTTAGACTGTATAGTATCCTATAATTTTTTTGTTTTTTAATGTAACTTTCTGTAGCCTGGATAAGTGCCAGTAACATTAATCTCCTCTTAACTGAATAAAAGTTCATGAACTGCGACTATCACTGGATGGTGAATCCTGAGGCATGATTATTGCTAGACATATTACTAGATAGATGAAACTTTGATGCTACTGCTAATATACGCATCACCGAATGGTTGTTACTCTAGAATTAGTGTTACTGGAAGGTTATTGCTTTAGCTTTAAAGTTATTGGATCATTATTCAAGTGTTACCGTCACTTGAGATGTTACTGGATGGGTTTAATCTTGACATTACTGTTACTGAAATATAACTGAATTATATATACTACCACATAACAGTCACTAGACACATTCAAGACAAAATCTCTGTAAATGCTAATAAATTTTCATCCGATAGTGTTCCCTTAATATCAACATTACTAGTTATGTTTCTTACTACCAGTATCATTCATTGCATTTATCCAACACATAAAATTTTCAAAATTTGTAGTTGTGCATTTAATTATTTGATTTTGTTTAAGGTGGACTTACTGGATGAAGCTGTGAAACGTATGTATGAGATTTTAAAAGAACGGGTAGAAACTGGAAAATCTCCGTTATCACTAGATAAAGTGTCCGAAGGTTAAAAAATTCACATTTTTACAATATTATTCCTATGGCGCTCTATTAACTAGTAATGTCGTCAATGTAAACTGTAGCTTTTGTCTCATTTCTTAAATTTCTTACTTTTTTGGGAAAAAGTTGTATACAGCTAACTCTGAATATAAGAAATTTTCTTTTGATGAATATTCACTAATAACGTATAAATGAAAAGTCGACATATACCAAGCTCTGCCTCAGATTTTCGGTATAAGGAATCTGTTTGGTAGTCCCGACGGATTTTCATGTCTGAAATTACCATTATGCGCAATTTATTATTCTCTTAGCATGTCAGATAATTCATGATATTCAAAGGTTCGTGTACTTGTAATGTTATAGCTTCTTTTTACTGACAGTTAGTAACCCAATAAAAGATGTTCCCCAATAAGAACTAAGAGTATTTAGAATATGATATTTAAAAGATTTTGATGGCATTTGAAAGCTTCTAGAACTTTTGGTAGCTGTGCATATGGTGCCAAGATGTACACAAATTATTGATTTTCACTTTCAGTTTGTCTGGTATCAAAAGTCTTTGTAAGACTTTGGGTATGTATAGGGAAAATTGACGCAAAAGAATGCTATAAATAGTGGATAATGTGGCCACAGAATTCTAAAATAATTTAGAGTTCTGCTATAAATTGAAGTATGTCATTATGCTGCAGTATAGAATTGTTCTAAAAACCTTTAAAGTAGCTGCATATTCAAACACAAGCACACACAATAAAACAATAAATTTTCTAGAAACTTGTTCTAGAACTCCTCATATATATTTTGGCAAATAGACTAGATTGTATACTGTACTAGACTCCATCAATGTACACTATTTATTTAGAATGACCTTTCATATGACTTGTATTGTAATTATTTCTACATCTTTTTTGAAAATATTACTATTTTTGCGTTTTTTCTAGTGCCTAAATAAATGCATTTTATATAGAGTACCCTTTCCTATGTTACTGCAATTCGAATTATTTCAGCGTAACTTTTGTTAAAATGTTATTTGATTTTCCTGTTTTTTTGCAGCTGCATCTGCGATTGGATACGGGGCAGTGAAGTACTTTGATCTAAGACAACATCCTTCAACAAGTTACTCGTTCAGTTACGATCGTATGCTGGACACTCGAGGAAACACTGCTGTTTATCTTCAATTTGCTCATGCTAGATTATGCAGTATCATCAGAAAAGCTGAACAAGAGCAAGGTGTGAACATGGATGAATTGATTGGTGGAAATACACCAATCACTCTCGAACATGAAGCCGAACGTGCACTTGCTTTTGAACTCATGCAGGTAGATATAGTACCTGTTCCCTTTCAAGAATTACTTTTTTTTACGTGCATAGTATTTATGTGCAATTTTCACCCATTTAACTTTTATAACAGGCTTTTTTTTCATTTGTGAAGACAACTGGTTTCCTCCGGACTAGAAAAATAGATAGATATGTGCATAAAAGGATGTTATTCAGATATTTTCTTTGCGCCATATTCTACACAGAACTTTTAATATATGAAAACATCGATGATACACTATTTGGCATAAGTCTTCTGTTCGAACTGAAATTTTGTAAATATAGATATTTAACTCGCAGATGATAGCTGTATTATTCACTTTGAATAAAAATCGTTTCATCTGTGTAAAATCAAAGAGAAACTTGGTTAAATTCAAGCAGCAGATACTTTTAGATCGTAAAGACGAAGGCATTGAATATGGTTGAATACAGCTCTACCACCAGCATTTTCTGTTAAAGTGTTCTGAATTACTATTCACTAGTTTCAATCGCAATGATATCATAAAATTATTTAATTCCCTTTTAATAATTCTTACTTGTTGGATTATTTGATAATTGAAAATTATAGATTCAAATTTTTGTTTAGATTTTATGTGTACATTGCTGTACCACCAATGTTTTCATCTACCGACGAACCGTCGTAAGCTATTCAAATTTCAAATTTATACCCCTCCTATCTATCTAGTCAAACGAGTACCCTAGGGAATATGTCCACTATTTCTCAAAAAATATCCTGCAGAATATGCTTATTATGGGAATATTTCAATCTTCTCAATATCAGCCTATACTATCGCTTCTAAATTACTAAACTATATTGTGCAAATGCATTTATACCTATAGATATAAATGCATTAATTAGTTTTCAGTGATATAAACTTGGAAAATTGCGCTGGAGCTAATTTTCAGAAGTAAATCGATGATTAAGATATTTGTGGAAAGGGTTATAATTCATTTTTTTTGTTTTTTCAGTTTACAGATGTTCTAGAAGAATTTTTACGTGACCTCTTGCCTCATCGCGTATGTGAATATCTGTACAATTTATCAACAAAATTCACGGATTTTGTAACAAACTGTCATGTATTGAATAGCGCCGAGAAAAATAGTCGACTATTGCTCTGCCAGTCGACTGCAGTAGTTATGCGAAAAGCAATGGAATTACTTGGCTTAACGCCGTTACACCAGATTTGAATTTGGTTATATTTACAACAAGCGATCTACAGTATTATTGTGTTTGTTTTTGAATGATGTCATATTGCATGCCTGGTAAAAAAGCATAATATTTTGCGCTGGAAAACTCCAAGTTCATAAATTTAAATTAAATAGTTTTATTCTTCGATTTGGAATTTGTTCAGCAGTGATTTTTTTTGCTTAAGTTAATATCTTTCAAATATATACAAATACTCTCGACCTTTTCTTTTCTGCTCAAAGTTACGGTGATCATTCAACCATTTCAATTTCATTAATATCCAATTCCTTTTTGCCAGAACGAAAAAGTTTCTTTAATCTTTGTGATATTGAATCAATTCATAGTCTAAGCCAAAGAGGGTTTAATTTGACTGGTTTCATATTATTTCGGCTTTTATGATATTTTAATCTCATTTTCGTATGACTATCTAAAATGTTTATGCAATTCACCATCGAGAACTTCATGACAACAGCGTACTATTCATTAATATTTTCAACAAGGAGCACTTTGCCCACCCAGCAAGTTAAAATATTCCAAGTGTACACAAGGCTTATGGCATAATAAGTGATATCAAAATCTCGCACCAACAGCAAGAATTTAAAGTAGTAGAATCAGGAGCACCGAAAAGCATGCTGTAGCTACTGAACTTAGAAATCTCTGATATGAGTCATGCATTAGAGAATGTTTGTGCACCAATATGGAAAAATTTCTCAATGACACCGAAATGCATTAAAGACTTTCTTTTTTTTCATGCTGCTTTCAAAGATCAAATATGTAGTTGATTTTCTTCTGTGAATTGCACTCGAAAAACACTAAAGGATAATTCTGGCACCAAAGACTCTATACAAACTAAGCTCATCTTGAATTTACTACTACTTGAGAAGTTTAGAAAAGACATCGCTGTAGGAATTTGCCATTATAGTTCGCTCAACTGATGCCACAATGGTATAGTTTACATATTCTTCTACTGCATTCATATTCCTTCTGATTTCAGCTCTAACACTGTTTAATTTGTGCAGATAGTATCTGGTAGTTATTTAGCCAGTAGACTGTGGCAGTTAACAGTTATGCAATATTTGCTATAGCTCTAAACCTTTCCTCAGAACCATAATCTAGATATGGTTCACTGGAGTATTTTATACCTAATACGATTAATGAAAGATATCAAGCCATTGTGGCAACAACTGCAACATTGTGTGTAGTGTCTAGTTGGAGCAATTATAAAATAGTTTAAATATAGAGCTTAAAATGTAGTATAATACTTGTGAAATATTCTGATTTATATGGTACAAGCTAGATTAATTTTTTAAATCTTTAGTCTGGTAGTATGGCAATCTTGGAATAAAAAAATGAAGAAAGAGGAGGCACATAAACACTATGATTTCATCACTAAGAAGAAGTAATTTAAGAATGAAAAGCAAAACAATGAAAGTTGCAAATACGTAAAACAAATGCATTGAAAAAACAAAATGAAAATGTAACCAAACACTAACATGCCACAGAGGATGTTGCTACAGATATAATTAAAGATGAAAAGTGATTAGAAAATGTGAAAAAAGTAGAATCAAAGTCTAGTAATTGCGTAACTGCACTTACATCTCAAAAGTCTCTTGGAATATGGGTTTGGGCTAATTGTTGAAACTGCATCATAAGATGAAACAAACCAGATTCAACATTTTTTATATGAGAAAGGACACCTTAATATTGTAGAATTGCAGAAATATGTAGAATAACAGAGATGAGCTGTAGGTTTAGAGCTGTAGAGTTATAGGTGAAAATTAGAATTTAGAGTTGAATATTATTGGATCCTGAATGACAATTTTGAGTGGGAACAGTGATAGTTCAGAGAAATGCTGATTTACAAATTTGATTTTTGTCATACTGATTTTACTGGCAAAACTTAATCTTGTTCAAAGAGGCAGATCTTTAGTCAACGTAAACAGTTTGAAATCATTGCTTTAAGGCCACATTTCTCATAGCATTGTTAGGAATGTAAAATACAACATGAACACAAGGAATTTGTGACAGAATATGTATATTATTACATCCTAAATTGTGTTGATGGAAGTGAGATAACTTTGTCAACACAACAAAATATCACTTACTGAAACTTGTTCTCATAACCAGAATTGAAACTTGTTCTCATAGACTAAACTGAAACTTCAACATAGCATTAGGAGAAACGTATTGCAGCTACAATATAGAACTAACTTCCTTAGGGGTTAATTCCTGACAAGCATCACATTTCAAATGTTACTATCATTTCTTGAGCAAAGATATTTAGCTTTTTTAACTTTTTATCATTACATAGCATGATTTGACCAAAAACTGTACTGCATAGAAATATTGAATATATAATTTGCTTTTAAATTGTAGATATAAAATTAAAGTCAGCAAAAATGTTGACTATGCATCAAATCAGTTACAGGATAAAGGCATCTGATAAATTTATTATACCATGTTTAATTAAAAACAAAGATTTTTTATGCTTCAATTTTATTGCTAGGAACTAACACTATCAAGGGTTAGTTCATATTTCTATGTAGCTGCAGTATGATTTGTCCATGTATTAATTTTGGTTTCAGTTCGGTTTTATTTTGGTTTTACCTTGGTTTTAGCTTGGTTTCAGTTTGATTTTAGTTTCAGCTCCAAGATACTCCAGAGAACTGAACCTTGTTCTTCGCTACTATATTTTGTGTGTTGTTGCAAAAGTTATCTCACTTTCAGCAACATATGTAGGTAAATATCAAGTACTATTTCTGTTTTTGTTACTCATTGTGTTTGAATTTTCCTAACATTTATTCACTACTTTTTAGTTAGATTTCATTTCATATCTTTTTTAAAGTGCACATTTGCATCAAACCCCAGAAAAAATAGGACATACTACTATTTTTGATTTTTATTTTCAAATAAAGTTTGATTCGTCAGGAATTAACCCCTAAGGAAGTTAGTTCTATATTGTAGCTGCAGTACGTTTCTCCTAATGCTATGTTGAAGTTTCAGTTTAGTCTATGAGAACAAGTTTCAATTCTGGTTATGAGAACAAGTTTCAGTAAGTGATATTTTGTTGTGTTGACAAAGTTATCTCACTTCCATCAACACAATTTAGGATGTAATAATATACATATTCTGTCACAAATTCCTTGTGTTCATGTTGTATTTTACATTCCAAACAATTCTGCTCATTTTCTATGTGGTGGTGCATGCAATGCAAATTCTGTTGACTTTTTTGAAATTTATTTGGTTCTCTGGGTTTTAAAAAATCAAATCGAATTTATATCAAAGAAGATAATGAAAATAGTGTATTATATCTTATGAGAGCTATAATGTCATATCATACCCACTGTACACAGCAGTTGTTAGATTGAGCATTACTTGATGATAGTTCATCTGGAAGAAGCCAAATGGACAATAATACAACATGCAGTACCGTCTTTTTGAGATGGTGTAAAATGCACAATGTATTTGTTAACTTCAGAAAATGTAGTTCAAGGAAAAATTCTATATATAGTTATTATGCACAACTCAGTAATAAATTTTAATAATGTATGTACTTTTTTCACCTTTTCACATATATACATATGTATATATATAATTAAATACAGTGTACAATAAGTATGTTAAGCTATTATAACTGTTATCGATTCATAGGGCAAAACTAATGAGAGCTAATAATGCACATCTTCAAAATTATACAGAATAAAGTAGCTTTGCAATCAATACTACATTTTTAAGGAAAAATAATGCAAGTAAATCTTTAATGACCAAAATAGTTTAACCAGTATCCTGCATTTTCTCTATTTTTGTAATAGTGCAGCATTTGTTCTGGTTATTTAAATTTACAAGTGCTTGTTACCTGAAAATCTATTATTGCTTTTGTACACTTGGGTATTCTTACCTTCTATTATAAATAAATGCAAACTACAAATTTTCGGCAAAAGATATTGAAGGCATATTTTATGATTTTATTTTGAAGTAACTTTAATATTTTTTTGATGTAGCCTGCAGAATAATTTGGATGTAGAATTCTGTTTAAGGCTTTTAAGATACAGGTGTTAAGAATTAACTCCAGAAAACTTTATTTCATTTTATAGCTGTGGAATTCTACAGAAGTTTTGAGGTGAGTCAATATTTTGATGTATCGGGCTGTGGTGAGGGGCTAGAATCATGATTTGTGTGTTGCTGCAAAGTGTATTCACTTCCAACAACACAGTTGTGTTTGCATACAATACACTCCCCTACTGTTGTAGTTTTGCATCTTGTTTCGTTTGTGCATTCAGAACAGCAGGTCTCAACAATCATCTATTACTAATGGTTTAATATATCTAAGTGGATTGCATTCATGGCCATTGATGAAAGTCTTTAACCATTTTGCTTACATCGGGTGGAATCATATGGCTGGCATCAGTACTTTGCTTTTCTACACTTATATGCAACAATGGCCAATACCTGGAGGGTCTTGAGCGAGATTAAGTCAACCATAATCATATTACATTTCCGTCAAATAGCAAAGATGATTGGATATATTTCAGCACTGACGTAATTGAGGCCAGTGAAATTATTTTATTTTTTTGCCCAATTCAGAACGATTTTGTAAATGGCGACAGTGATGAAAAATAAAAATTCTGTTGATCAATATTTTTCCAAGCACGCATTTTGATTGGTGACCCCACATATTTAATTATTCCGCTGTGTGCACAAATTTGTGGATTAAAAATATTAATATTAAAGCGAGGGAAAAATCGAAATTGAATTAAGGGCGGTAACAATCGTTTTAGATTATCTCGATGTGTGGAATTGTTGGATTGCTGCTTGATGATTCTGAAAATCACGTTAATCAGCTCATTTTCGATGCCTTGACAGCGTTACAGCATCGAGGACAAGGCAAGATTGAAGATCTCATTTCATTGAAAATCATCCAATATAATTACACGAATTGTGAAGTCGATACGTGATATTTTATTCTTATATTTCGGTTATTGATGAAATGTGCCCTTTGTTATTACTGCAGGCGTTTTTATTATTCAGACTCATTTAAATTTACACCAAAAATGTTTACCTGCTCTAATTTGTTTATAGATGCTGCTGGTATCACCACTTGCAAATCTGGGAGGTTTTATACAAGGAAAGATAACGGCCTGGTAAAAGATGTGTTTCAGCCAAGAGATATGTTACGATTAACGGCAAGTACCATATGCAATTCTATCTCAAGGGCAATGTTTATTGAAAAAATTTTGTTCGAATTTATGGTTGATATCCTGAACTGAAGTTTTAAATTATTTATTCGTGTATAGGGTAATGCTGGCATTGGTCATTGCCGCTACCCGACCGCTGGATCTAGTTCAAACACTGATGCTCAACCGCTTTACACGAATTATCCTTTCGGAATATGTCTTGCACACAATGGAAATCTGACCAATGTGGCCGAACTTCGACAGGCTAGTTCATATTTTTCATTTGATTCTTGTTAGTTCCTGTAAAAACTATGCCGGTGATTCAAAATTATTTACTTTCCGTGATTTTGATTTAGTTTATCGGAGTATATGTGGTTAAAACTATCTTTTTTGTAAGCTTAAACTCTTGTACAAATTTGATGACATCTTCAGAACTGTTGCATATAAAATAACAGATTTCATTTGCAACAACATTTCGATTCATATGCTTATGTAATTTGTAATACATATAATAATATAAACAATCTTATTAGCACACAACTAAATGATAAAAATTCATGCATACTTAACTATTCGTTCGCATACGAATGCACGATGGTAAATATTAATATACGTTATGTTAGTATAAACACATTTAACTCTATTGACACGCAATATATTGATAATGATTTGCGCATGTATGTATTATTCATAGGCTGTCCACAGCGAAGCAAGACATTGTAATACTGATTCTGATTCTGAACTTTTACTCAATGTGTTTGCGGAAGAGCTGGGTCGTTTTAAAGGACAAGAGCTGTCTCCCGACCACATATTTGACGCTGCCAAGAGCGTTGTACGTCGCTGTGTAGGCGGGTATGCTGTTGTACTAATGGTCAATGGCTATGGTTTAGTAGCGTTTCGAGATCGATGGGGTATAAGGCCCTTGTGCTTTGGTACCCGAACAATCCTTGGAAATCCTGGTCATTTTGACCATGTTGTTGCCTCGGAAAGCGTGGTTATGGTGAGATAAATTGAGGTATTATTTGTTAATTAAATGTATGCATATATATATATATATATGTATAAACACTAGACTTTTGATAAAATAAATTTGAAATTATGCAATTAATTCGATATTCCCTGATATTTGATGCAGAAAATGTTCACTTTTTCGTTTCTTTGTGAAAATTCATTAAAATCTGAAAATTGGTGTGCTTTTTGTAGTGTTGAAAATTAGTTTTTACTGGCACTCTGTAAAGCTATTTTGCTTGAGTTTTTTTACAAAATATTTGGGCTATATTATTACTAATTATATTACATAATAAGTATATCTATAAATATATATATAGATATATGTGCATTATTCATCAAGCAAACAAATTTAGAATGTTTGAAATTGACTTTAATTTTTGAAAAAATTGGCAAAGATATTGACTTTCTCAGTGAAGATTTCAAAAATTCTTTTTTGTAACCCCCGATAGTCATTCCATTAGTTTTTAAATGGTAGAGATGCTCTGATATCCATATTTGACTACATTGTACAACAGTCGAGGTATTTTTTTGGCAACAAAGGCTTGCATACCCTCACTATATTGTTCCTCCGTACCTTGCAGTTTCATACATCAAATAAAAAAAATATTTTTATGGGGCATTTCTATTGGTTTGTGGAGTTTTGGTGTAATTCTTCCTTCTCTTTTTGTGGGGTCATTTTAGGTTTATATATATTTATATATTTCATCGTTCGATGTTTAAATATTGTAAGAAATTTCATTCATATATATATATGTGTGTTGATAATTTTTTTCATAGATTCATACTTAATAATAAATTTTACACATTTATGCATATGGAAATTTGATACTTGTATTATAGGACATTTTAGGATTTAAATTACAACGCGATGTGGCTCCAGGAGAATGCATTTTCATTCCAATAGAAAGCACCGGTCTTCTTCATTCCCGAAAGTGTTACCCTAGTGCCACGTTGAGTCCATGTTTATTCGAATATGTTTACTTTGCTCGACCAGATTCAATTTTAGATGGTGCTCCAGTTTACGAGGCTCGTTTAAATATGGGTACGACATTAGCGAAAAGGATTATGCGTATGAAAAATACAGAGGAAATCGATGTGGTTATTCCGATTCCTGATACGGCAAGTGCATATTTTTATATATATATTAAGAATGCACTTTAATAAATACGATTTAGTATTGCTTTTAAATGATGAAAATGTGAAAAAATAGTATTTTCAATGTCGATTATTTTTGTATAGGAATAAACATATATATTGGCAGTACTCTAATGTTTTCTAAATGATGTACTACCTAGATAGAAAAGGTCCAGAGATTTTGGTAAAACCATATTAAATCAATTTCAACAATATCTTAAACATGTTCATTTTTCTATGAGAAATGCATGATATTCTTATGACTGCAGTATAAATATACGATATTACTTCATTAAATATGATTTTTATCACTAATGTATGCATGTACTTTCCTACACTTTTAGGCTCGGACCAGTGCCTTACAATGTGCTTACACTTTGAATAGGTATGTATATTATGTACGTATTTCAACATTTATATGCATTTAATTTCAATGTTTGATATCTGTGAAGAAACTTAACGTTAGACTTATGTATTATTAATGAACATGTTATTCATGCTATATGATCTATTTCTTATAATCAAGTTCTTTTTTTACTTTATGATCTTACTGCTATGTTAACATATAAATCGTTGCAAGTGTCATGCCGGCTGCCTCATTTTAAATTGACAAACGTTGACTGAATTCGGCTCGAATATTTCTCAATTCAAAATCTTTTCAATTTATTTGGTAGTATGGAAAAATGAGCCTTTCGAATAGATTGTGTTACACTGTTCACATTGGCAGAAAATTGATCTGCATGTATACATTATTTAAATGTATTTAGAAGTAACCAATGTATCTATATTTATTATCTTTTTCAGACCTTACCGAGAAGGATTCATAAAAAATCGTTATATTGCAAGGACTTTTATCATGCCTGGTCAAGCAGCACGCAAAAAAACTGTAAGATTTTTGCAATATTTATATATATATATATATATAGATTGCAGTATACATATTTAAGGCATTTTCAATTACATAGTTATGAAAAATGTTACAGAACTCCTTTTTTGGTTGAATAGAGAGCATCATTTATTCTTTAAATGTACCCACGTATGCATGATAAATGTAAGGGACGTTTCTGCATTTGATGTTGTTCATGCGTAGGTAAAGCTCAAGCTGAACACGATTCGAGGGGTATTTAAGGGGAAAAATGTTTTATTGGTTGACGATTCTATAGTGCGAGGAACGACAAGCATGGAACTTGTTCAAATGGCTAGGGATGCTGGTGCTGTTAAAGTATTTTTTGTATCGGCTGCGCCTCCAGTTCGATACCCGAACGTTTATGGAATCGACATACCCACAAAAACTGAGCTTGTTGCACATGGACGGACAGAGGAGGAGGTACATGCATGCATATTCTTTGAATGCTTACTTTCTTGCCATGTAATGGAGGACCATTTGAGTTGTGAATTCATTTCAATTTGAAGATGTTTTAAAAGATCAGATTGGATTGAATGAGCATAGATATTTATTTACATACATATATACGTACACTGAATATAGACTGGTACACGTATCATATTCCATGAATTCTTTCTTGTATGATGGCTAGTAATATGACCAATAATACTAGCCGGTAACATATATTCAGCTGTATTTGGTGATGGGAAGCGTTATTTGATAGCTCAGAGACTTGTTTAGCTGCTGACATATCGTAACACACCTTAAAATGTCCACTTCATGCTTGTCCTATTTTTTATGCTCAATTGTTTGTTCTGTTGACAGACATGCTGAAATATCGGTTGTATGAGGCAACCACCAAGGCCCTCAATTTTGTTTTGAGTTACACCAATATGGAAAAATATAATTAAAGAATTTATAATGTCATTATCCAGCAAATGATCATAACCTTGTATAGAGGTATTGACTCGAATTTTCCACTCGAATTTATTCAACTCGGGACTTTATTCGGGTACCTCACATATACCCAGGATTATCCCAATATCTCCCAGTATCCCTTACCATCTTTTGCTTCATTTTTTTCCTAGCAAAACATCTTCAAAGTTTCAGCCCCCAAACTTTGTCATTTTCCATCATTTTTTAGATCAGCTTAATTCAATCGTCTCCTCCATTCTTAAAATTAGAAAAGAGCTTATTCTAATTAAATTGCACATTACAAAAAATTTTCTCCACTGCACCCCCCATTCCCAAAGAATTTTTTGCCTCAAAAAATGTCTTTTCAAAAGGCTTCTTTTGATGCACCAAAATGTTTTACGAATGGAAAAATGTTTTGAACAATGCAACAATACATGTATTAAAATAAACGTACCGTTCTATGCAAAGGTTGCCGAGAAAATCGGTGCAGATTGGGTGTGTTATCAGGATTTGGAAGAACTTGAAGAAAGTGTGAGGAAAGTCAATTCAAACATTGTTCAGTTTGATTCAAGCTGTTTTAATGGAAGGTACAAATATATGTCTTTGTTTGCATTCGAATCCCTGTTCATATCAATTTGTCCTAATTATGTTTTCAACATACGATACCTGCTCAATTCGATTGGCCATACGAAATAGAAAATTCTAGTAAGGCGTTTTTATTTGTTCATGATGTTGCAGTGTTGAGAGTACTGTTTAGGAACTTTGTTTGCATCTTAGTGGGCAAATATATTTACTAGTAAAAAGATTATCTATACATGTTCCCGTACATTCGAGTTTGAAACTTAACATGCTGAGTTAATGTTGAAATTTTGATGCATTTATTGTGTCTTAATCTGTAGGTATGTAAATTCAAATTTGAAAATGTCAGCATGTATATCAATGTAATCTTAGAATGTTCATCTATAAATACGAGAATATTTGAAAAAATTTAAATATGCTGAAATATATAGCATTTTTGGTCGTAGAACAGTTCTTAAATTTATTAAATCTTTCACCCTTGACCCTCTATTTGTCCATAAATCATTTTTAGTAGTTATTTTTTTGTATAAATGCACAATAGGAAACCAACATTTATCCACATTGAAATGATTATTTAAGTATATAATATTAAAATTTTACAATGTCAATAAAATGTTTGCGTTTTAATTTCATTAAAAGTCTGATATACTCTTTCGAAGGTATGTTACTGGAGATATATCTATGGAATACTTTGATAAACTTCATGATGCTAGGAATGACGGAGCATTATCGAAGAAGAGAGCGGAATCAGTTACTTCGGTTTCCCTTGATAATTCATCTAGATTAAATGGAATAATGAACGGAATCACTACTATCGAATGCAACGATTGCTAAGCTATTATAAATATTAATGAAATTGGCAGATTTTGAAGCGTTTTTGTCATTGTCTTTTTATTCTGTTGCCAAAATATTTAAGTACCAGCCATTACATATGGCGAGTACTACAAAAGAGGAAAGGGAATCATTTTGATTTTAATGAAATCAAAATTTGGTCCATGCTGGTAGATAACCAAGGAGTAGGATCGAAAGTCTCTAGCGCACTGCATAAATCTAAGAGACCCTGAATAGCTGCTTTGCATATGACTGAAAATAATGTACAAACCAAAATGTACATAGCTAGCAATGAATTTGACATAAGCGTTGCAACCGTTCAGAGCCGATTAGATGTTCTATTGTGAAATCAGTAAGATCTAACCATATGAATTAACGGCGTTGTAACAACCAAGAGAATCTGCTAGCTAACGTTGAGTCATTTTCTCTCCAGTTTTACATAAATTTATTTTTTATTCAAAATGAACAATGCCATGAGTAATCGGTGAGTTTAAAAATTTCAATATACAAATATTCAACTTGAACAGAGGATATATGTGAGACTTCTGTAGAGATTAGACATCGGTGTACTGCCTATCACTTTGAAAGTTACATTTGAAATAAGATCAATCCTATCTATGCTCACACTATCAATTGATCAAGGCAATTTGTACCTGTACCAACCACTTTGAAGTATGCAGTTTACCTATAGGACAGACGATTAGCGATAACTATGCAATAATTAGGGGAAATAAATAAATTGTTTGCATGCAACATGTGATCTATCACGTTCTGAGTAGGTGAACAGCTAGAGAGAAAAAGTACAAAACCAAAAAAAAATGATTACAAGAAAAATTTATTGAATCTGCAATAAAAATTCAATAAATCTACACAATCTCGGCTTACGAGGACCGGAAGCAATATAGCTCATACAAACAGAAATAAATTTTAACATGGCCCAGGAAAAAATAACAGCATTATAATTTAAATTGCTTTAGATTTTCCTTAGCAGCATAAATTGTTAAAAAAGGCAGGCTTATCCTGGAGTTATCTAAATAAACATTTTAACTTGGAAACAATGAATGAAACAAAGCGCTTATCACCCATTTGAGTTAAATTTTACATATCTAATATAAAGCCTATAAAATTAATAAGATTCATATATTGCTGGAAGTCAAAACACAAGGTCAACATGATATCACCTCTTATTCTATTACCACTTGTTAACTTTTTATAGAAACTCCTATCAAATTCAAACATTGCATTAAATCATTCAAAACTACGTTGAAATTCCAATTCCAATTCCAATTCCAATTTGAGGATTTGGATAACTTTCCGGACACGGCATATTAAGCCCTACCACTGCATATTGCAGTAGCCATATTTTAAACTTGTCGATTATTTTTTCAAATATCTTCAGATCAATCACAAAACAACATTTGTGCTCCCCCCCATGTCTTGGTCGTAGCTAATTCAATATATTTCTACATTAAAAAATCATTTATAGTAAATTGTAATATTAAATAATTAACCAATAAAATTAGACATTGCTATTTCTATTGGAGCAAAATATTTCGAAATTATCATATCAATGGTCTTCTTCAATCTCTAATGACCACAATACAAATCCAGTACAAGCAGCTAGGCACAATAATTTCAGTGCATCAATAGATTCTTGATTCGGTTGGTTCGCAGCATCAAGTTGAACCTGATCCGTAACATTGACTTCATTCGTCGGAGTAGGTGTTCTTTGAGATAGCGAACTGTTTGGGGTAACTTGTCTATTACTCGCGGCAGTACTACGAGCCAAGCTTCTTGATACCGAATCTACAATTCAAATCACAAACAATGCATTTAAAAAATAATTACATACTCAGCTACCTATATATTAAACTTCGAAAATAATGAATCTTTTGAAACCACTGAATTCATTCGCTATTTCATAAAATCTAAAGCTAAACATTGCGTAATATGACATTTTCATTGATTCGTTCTAAATGCAAATTCTATACAAGAGAAATTGTTAGATCTGAAGTTTGCTATACTTGCCTTTTTCAGTAGGTTTTGGTACTGGTTTTGAAGGCAGCTTTTTTGCTGAACTTGGTGCAGCCACAGAGTTCTGACGAGATGGAATGACTCGCCTCCCTACTCGAGTCGTGCCAACCTAACAACAAAAGTGAAATTAATATAAATTGCATGAACATCTGTAATAAATGTATTTCATAAGTATTTTTTAAAAGTTCAAATACAATTTCCTTAATAATAGAAAAGGAATCATTTTCAGTGTCTCAAGCATTTTCAGGCGACTTTAAACTATTTTAGACTGTTGTTAAAGTTACCGCTTTTAGTTTGTTCAGCATTCTGAGTTGACTTGAGGTTTATGATTAGTCAAAACTTTAGTTTCCTTATCGAAAAGTCGAAGTACAGCTGTGAGGTAATGCAGTTGGATTGTGTCAATGATATGAAATGACAGGAGAAAGCTATGGCACTACGACATATGTACAGTTGATATTTCACAAACAGAGACCGTCAGTTACACCAAAAAACAATCAGTTAATTGAATATATCGGATTAGAGACATCAATATGCACCAGCGAAGGGAGGTTAGTAGAGTCATAAAGGCATCAAATATAGAATATATCATTAGTAGGCCATCAATTTATAGATTATCAGCTGTACATGGAGCTCTAACACTCTAGATTGTTAATAGATAATTTTGAAAGAAAACAACTAAAATTTAAAACTAATTTTCAATCAAAATATTTATTGCATCCAGGATTAATGCTATGCAGTAACAAAAAGCTAACATGACGGGACAGTTGGTACTGTACTAGCATTACTGGATTATTCCTATGTAACGTACGTGTCACTATTACTGGAGTACTGCTGCACTAGTTTACATAATAATTACATATATTTTCTGAACAAATAAATAGATGAATCAACATGGAAAAGAAAGAACAAGATGGATTGCGAGTAGAAATAATTCAGAATACAGTATATGATGTATGAATGGCTCTAATTATGGTGCATTCCATTTAATGTCCATACATTGATTCAGACATTTATTCGTTAAAAAATTATATTAACTAGTTAAAGTAGCAGCATCACTATTACTGGATACGTTACCAGTAATATACTATACTTTCAGAAACGTTCCAATATGTTAAATTGTTGTACATGAATTAATTTTCTTAGCAAAGGTCTAAATATGATCTGCTAGTGCCAACGAGTACCTGCGAGTCACTTGGAGGAGCTCCGGAGTCAATTGAGTCATTATCAGTAGCTAATGCATTAACTCGTGGTGTGCCGGGTGCAGAACGAGACATACTAAGCCGAGATGCCCCAATTCTCTTACGTGCCTAATATATATATACATATAATATTATACAGTAAACTTAGGATATAGCAAATTTTCACATACAACAAAATGAAAAAAGGTCATATTGTGCCAAGTTCTGCAAGTTCAGATTTTCGGATATGATAAATTGATTTGGTGGTGTCGACAGATTCATTATGTCCAAAGGTTATTACTTACACTTTATGCATACTTCATGTAATTAAATATCAATTATTCATTGCAGAAGTGAGTCCAATAAACAGGAGAAGAAGAGATAACATCTTGGATATGGTTGCAATTAATTCAGAAAGCAAATTTCTTCACTGCGGTATTTATGAAAACGTTCAAATAAAATTGGTTCTAGCTAATAAAATTGACAAATTGTAAAGACTACAATCTATTACTAAAATATACTAGTAATGAAAAATAATTGATTACAGCAGGTAAAATTTTGAAATTTCTGAGAAAACTCAAATTAAATTGAAAAAAGCTCATTTTTAAATTTTTTTTTAGTTTTAGTGCAATTTAGTCGAACCAGGTTCCTATACATCCATATCATATAAATGGGGAGTACAGGTAGTTTGATCATTATGTATGTTTTGTGAAGCTTCCTAAAGGATTCTTAACTTTCTTGTACATCAACTGAAGCACCATTTATCACCTGTAAGTTGACCAAAGTATATTCATGAATTTTTTGGAAAATTATAATACTTTGTAACATAACTAATGAAACTTGTTCTCATTGCTAAAACTAATACGTAAAGCAAGAAAGTCCAGGGAAAGATTTTGTAATAGAAGGATTAACGAGTACCTGAGTGTCAGTCGGTCGAGCTTCCGAGTTAGTAGAATTTTGAGTAGTCGATGGAGTAACTTGTGCACCTTGAGTACTACTAGAAGGAGGAGCAGGGGTTGCAGGTGCCCTACTCGCCTAGAAAATAGTTATGCAATTTGAGAGATTTCCAAACTATTTATAATTCATGCACAAATGCATTGAAGAAAACAGAGAAATGTATATGGCATAAATTTGGAAAAAATGTGACTTTTACATGCTGGGGCAATAAATGACCAACTTTTCATATATAGCTGATATTCCATAAACTGATGCCGTCGGTTACATAAAAAATTATCAGTTAAATTGAATATATCGGATTAGAGATGTCAAAATTCACTAGAAAACAGAGTAGGTGGAGTTGAAAAGCTATCAAGCAATAGAATATATCATCCAGTAAACTGTCAATTTATAGAATATCAACTGTGTAGCAGCAATATTTGCGGCACAAGACTTTATCTTTGGCTAGAAAGTGTGCCATATGTCTATTCCCGTTCTTTGCCTAAAAATCTCAATCAATTGCTTACACTCTGCTTAACCTGTATCTTCACCTAGTAAGAAATTTATGTTTTGATCATTTTCAGCTATGCATTTGATACCTTTGAATTCACTGATACCCCGCCAGTGCCACTAGAACTAGCTGTTCTATTCGAAACAACCCGGGAGGCAACTTGGCTTGGACGAATAGGAAGAATATTTCTCCGTGCAGTAGGAATTACTGCACGAGTTGAACTCACCCAACGCTGTGCTGGAGAGGCCTCTGGAAGTCCACGAGTCATACTCACTCGTGATGCAACTTGAGCCGTACGAGTAGGAGTTAAAGTTCCTGTAGTTGCGGGTGGTGCTTCTTGTGCTGCACGAATTGTACTAACTCGTGAGGAAACTTGAGTTGTATGAGTGGATGTCTGAGTTCTAACTGTTGTCGGTGATGCTTCCTGAGCAACATGAGTCGTGTTCACTCGTGAGGCAACTTGTGTTGTGTGAGTAGGAGTTGGAGTTTCTGTTACTGCTGGCATAGCTTCCGGAATTGAACGAGTTGTATTTGTTCGTGATGAAATTTGAGTTGCATTTGCTCGTGATGCAACATGAGTCGTACGAGGAGTCATAGTTGCTAGGGATGCCACACGGGGTACAAATGAAGTACCCTATGATAAAAGAAATGCTTATTGGTATTATACAAGAAATGCATGCAAAAATTGAAATACATGAAAATTTTAAACTAAGCTTTTATGCCTATCACCCACAAAATATTGAAAAATAATCGAGAACTGCAATAATGTATTAAAGATAATAAGTTTTTCTCGAATAATAATATATGGCTGTGAGTGTTCATGGTACGCTTGTCATGAAACGGTAAAGAAATCTCAGCATCATAGAAATAGTTCATCTGGATACAATTGATACATATCAAACATGTACCGGTCCCCGAGCTTGCACAGATTTAAAGCAAATTGACACTTCATTAAACCAATTGCTTATGTTATAGATTCTTTCACAACATCTGAAAATTTCTACTAAATACTTTGCAACAATTTTCCTGGTTATCGATTTAACAAATGTATTAGCTGAGACGGTAAAGTCATTTAACAGGTTTTACTCTAATTTCAAGGCTCAAGGATTAAAAGTGATATTGTTCGAGTTTCCTGGCATAAATATAAATTGGTAAATACCGGTGTTGATACATTTGTTGGACGAGAAGTGACTTCTCGTATAGCTGCTGTTCTCGGCCGAATCGAATTATTCTGCGGTATTGATGAAGGAGTATATGTGGTGGCACGATGAGATCTCATTATAGCTTGAACTTGTCTGTCAAAAGTTCCATCCTGCTGGTAATAACCCATAGATAGTTAAATTTGTACTGGAGATTGCATATTAGTTTTAAAATGTTCTGAATGAATAATTTATGCATCTGGTTCATCAAATTTATGTCTTTAAATTTAGATAAACATTTACATCAATTGATAAATTTTACGAGATTTTTCCTAGAAATTGAAAAAAAGATACCGAGAAAAATTAGGTCGATAATTTAAAAATATTTTGAACGAATACATAGCTGATCTCGGAAATTAATAATATATTCGATCTCAACTATTTTTAAGAACAGAAGCTGTTTTTGCTGCGAAACTGATATAATTGCAACAAAGACCAATTTTTTTTATGAATAATAAATGAGCTGTAAGCAATTGTACATTACAAGATGAAACGAGAAAAAATGCAAAATGAGTACCTGTAGATGCCTAGTAACTTCACTATATATTTCGTCCATACGATTTAGTGCTCGATGCTGGACACTGTTGCCAGCTATGGGAACTCCAGCAGGGGAATCTCGTTGCAATGCTACCCCATGCTCATTATGAAAAATGACACGTAAAGTTTTCGTAAGTGAATTATAAGATCCAGACCGAACCATTGCTACCAATCTATCATGGACTGCCACTTCTAAAAGACGTTCGCGATATTCCGCTCCTTGCCCGTTATTGTCTATGATATTTACCAAGAGATGATTAACCTGAGGAAGTCCAATAGCCGATGGAAGGATACGCATACATCCAGCTGGGCATTTATACCCACCAGGTGCCTTTGTGGCGACGCAGCGAACAATGTATTGTGCCATGCAGGATTCGCAAGCTGAATGACCGCAATGCAAGGTCACAGGTTTGCATAGTAAACACAGACATATTGGACAATCGAGCTCGATAGCTGTGTGTTCTCCTTTTCTAGACTCATCTTTTCCCTTATCATTCACATCCTCAGTGTCAATTTCATTAAATTTAGATTCGAATTCCTCTTTTATATTGTCCATATTCAGGCACACGAGATTATTAGATAAAAATAAATTCTCTCATCCCTGGGACTCTAACGGATTAGCTGAGAGATAGAAACATAATGGATGAATATAGACAAAAACGATTTAACTACATCAGGAGTTCGCATGCCTGAATGAAATCATTGTGAAGTGGGAGCCAATTTATCGGTGCAGCTGCACCCTTTCCAATTTAGAAAGGATTGAACCCTATATCTCAGCGATTACATTCCAATCTGATCTGAAAGAAGCATAATGAAACGTTTGACGCCATGAATACAGTAATCTGGTAATCAAAATCCATATAATCAAAAAAACAATTTTCAATGTAAAAATAGATTTTTCGGGAAAAACATTACTTCTTTAAGCCAGTTAAAATCAATTAGAATCAATTAAAATCAATTAGAACCAGTGAAGCTGATTTTAACATAAAACTTTTTTTCATCGAACAATATTTTGCAATTTTTCTCAAACAAATGTGACCACACAGGCTTCGTTCTTACACACTGCACATTAATTTTTACATCGCTATAGAATCTTGAAGCAAGATGAAATTCCTTATGGGTAGTGTGTCATTGCTCGCCATGCTGACTTCTTCATTCAGTTTTACCTTTACGAATTCATTTAGAATTGTAAATCACTCACGCCATACAGCTAGCAAAATCACGATGATGGTTAAAAAAAAAGAAAAAACGAAAGGAGAACGTAAATATATTCACTCAAAGGAAAGTACATATTAATACTACGCTCGAATACTAGACGTCGTGCAATATATAGCCGTTTTTGTGAAATAGTTACTGTAAACATCAATTTTCCTCGATCTCTTGCATAATTCTCTTCATCAGTCCTTCCTATAAAATGTGATCATCATCTGATTATTTGCCTCTAAGAAACACGAAAAGACTAAATAAATCTGAAAAGTCTAAGTGCTTTGTCATATGGTGCCAACTAACATATAAATTTTTCCCTGCCATTTTCCGAAAGCTTTACCTGTTGATTATTTTCTACTTTATTGTCGAGATTTCCAAAATAATTAGTGCGATTTGTTATACCTTATTAAATGATGTCATTCATCTAAACGCAGGACTATATCATAAATCCCGCAGCACTCAGCGAAACAGGCACCATCCTGATGAACTACAAAACTAAAGAAATCTTACAAGCCCAAGCTCCAGTCATTAAAGCTAAACCTGCTGTGGTTGAGGTGGGTACACTGGAGCTCTACTGCAAGGCTGGTCCTGATGGAAAATCTCTCGGTGACTGTCCATTCACTCAATATGTAAATATGGTATTACAATTCAAGAAACTTCCATTTGAGTTGAAACCTTGCGCTCCTGACACCAAGCCTGACTGGCTTGTGGAAGAATTTGAGGGAAAGGTACGACAATTAAGCAACCATTAGTTTTGGAAATTGTTTGTGAATGTAGTTTTTTTGTCGGTTTATCATCATAAACAGAGAACTATTTCATAGTAAACTGTAATTTAGGTCAAGAGATATAAAATTGAGTTTAGCATATTCATCATTAATGTCAATATGATTATATATATACATATGTCATATTCGCACCCTAGAAGATGAATTTTTAGTTGCCTTAATTCAGGCTATTATCTACCAACTTGTCATTCTTTCCTTGAAGGTAAATGTAATATATATATGCATATATGTATATTGATAAGAATATTAAACTCAATTTAGGGTAAATGGAAGTTATATCTTTTTAGAATGTAGATGAATTCTACACCGTAGACTACGTATCTTAATTTAAATTAAGTTTCTAAGTTAATATATTGAGTAGCACCCTTCTATTTTGTATAATTGCAGCATAGATGAAAATTTCAGACAAATAAAAATGTTACTGCTCAATTATTTATGTATAAAAATAGAATTTAATGATTCCTGATTATTTATTTATTTCGAAATTCGAAAAAATGTGTTTACAGTAATGACGAATGCATTTCCAAATGTCTACACAAAGAGTGTCTAGTAAAAAGCAAAGTTTAAATAGAATAGCTCATGAAATCATGAAATTCTCGTGGTATCTTATAATTTTGGCAGTGGATTGGTCGACACAGTAAACCATACTAATACTTTTATCTAATACATCCTATTATTGTTAGAGAGCATGTTTTTACGAGTCTGCTGTCTTTTTATATGATTAGCTTTAATGTGCAATTCATTATTTCAAGGAAGATGACCAAAACAAGACAGGTTTGGTTAAGATAAGCGTGCTATTTACGGATATACAAGAATTTTGCTTATTTGATCCGATTTCAATCATATTTTTGTTTTCAAATGATGGAGGAGTAGAATTTTTGTCCATGAAAATTTAATCATTTATTACCAATACACCTTCAGATGCCATGTTTAGTTCACAATGGGGAAGCATATACGGAGTCGGATGAGATTGTGCGCTATATCAATTACTTTTTCCCTAAACCAGAGCTTACTAATGAGTATCAGGCAGAAGATATTGAAAATGCCATGGAGGTGACCTCGAACATTTTCCCTTTACTTGCAAGGTAACATGAAACTTTTTGACCTTTTTTTAATGTTCAAAATTTTTATCGACCAATGGCATATCAGTATCATTGTTTCCTCAAAATATGTCTTTAATTCCATGTTAACAGTAATTCAAATATTACTCCTAGGGCTAAAAGCGAATTTTTTACAGTAGCAGTAAATATTGAGGTTGTTTATGTGTAGATGCATCAAGAACCTGGATGCTTCCGAGGACAAAGAAATATTAGAAGAGTTAATGGAAGAATTGAAAATTGTTGATACTTTTTTGGAAGAAACTAGCGGTGCCTATCTCTGTGGTAGTAGTATCACTACTGCTGATTGCTCATTTGCACCAAAACTGTATCACCTTAAGACAGCTCTAGCCCAGGTAAGAACCTTAATATATATAGAATATTTTTTAGTGATTTTCTAAATTCATACCAAAAATATTAAAATACCCAACAATGCAATATCCTATTAGTTGAATTTAAAGTTAATTTGCCGAATCTATGGTAATAGCATTAAAATATTATTCAGTGAAATATTTAAACTCAATTTTTCAATGGTACCTTCATTTAATGAAATGTCAATGATTAGTAATATTTCCATGATCCGTGACTTTCAATTAGGAATGGCTGAGTTCAGAATTGGAATATAACCATTCAGATTTAGAATTTTTTGAAGATGGAGATAATAAAACTATTTATACAGTGAACTGAATTTCCATTTGATTAGATGTTTTACTTCTCTTGATGAGCTCTACATTTAGGTTCCACGTGCTCAGAAATTTTTGAATAAATATCAAAATTCATAATTAAAAATCTGCTCAAATTATCCATGGTGTTAGTTTTTAAAAAGACAAATAAGTTTGAAAAATAGGTATTCTATGAAAAATATTTTTCTCTGTATGCATTTTGGTTGGTGACTCGTCATGAATTGTCTTCTTCTCACCTCTATTTTCATAAAATGTTTTACATGAATTTGAACAATTTTGTGCTTAAAAAAAGTGACAACAAATTTCTATTAGTTTTTCTAATAACGCCACCAAGTGCATTTTGAAATTAAAATCATCCTATCCCTGTATATTTGTCTGTTTCTGTGGAGTAATATACTATACATAAATTAACATATCTAATTGATTATTTTACTTACATATTTATTCTTCATTATTAATTTTTCTTTGCTGACTTGTCATCTTTCCAGTGGTAAAAATAATTTTATTATCGCATGCATCTCTCTCCAAATACAAATGAAGATAGTTTACTGAAAGGGCATTAAATCGATGATGTCGATTTTTGAAGTTAAAAAGAACAGATTCATTAATCCATGTTCAAGTTAAGTGTTAAGAATGAAACCTTTAAAAAGTAAAAGCTAAAATAATTTTACATTTGAACTATTATCCCTTCCCTCAACGCAATGCACGTTCAATTTGATTTGTCTATAAAAGCAGAATAATTTCAAACGTTATGCGCATCAAAATATAATAATAAGTATTGTTAAGTTCTATTTGCTGATGTATAATACCCATAAAAAATTTTAAAGGTTAGGAATATATAGGCGCAAATTAAATTTGTCGGATTTTGAACTTTTTCAGTAGATTCTGAATTTTTTGCTCAAACACGTGTCCCTCTAAAACTTGTCAAGGAAATAAAGATTTGTATACATTATATATATTTATTCATTTGAATGTGTTTTATTTTGTAGTTCAAGAACACTGTGATACCCCCCGAATATGCCTCCTTGCACAAATATATGGATACAGTATTTTCTCACCCTGCATTCGTTGCTTCATCTTATCCGCCTGATGTCATTGTATGGGGATGGAATAAGTCTCGTGGCACCGATAGCAAATAGCTGCAATACTAAAAATAAGTGCAACTTTTGATGGTTAATATTGATTTATTATTGTCATTTGTCTATTGCATTCTTCTTTTAATTGGAGTACTTTTTAATGTGTACATGAAACTTTCAAGTATGGCCATATCCAGATTTTTTTACAAGATTTGATTGTTCTAAAATAATATGGCATTATTTTGGTACGAGTAGATTTAATGCTATGCATAATTTTGTCTGTGGTTGTCATTTTCTACAGCTATTGGAAAAGGAGGTAAAACTTCTCACTGTACCTCATTGTTATACTTTCACATCAAATTATTGCTTTGATTATCCACGAGTAAATTTATGCCAAAAATTTGGAAGACTATTTAAAAATACCAAAAGCTTCGAATACGACCATCAAGTATACAGAGTGATGGAAATTTAGTCCATGCTGGACGCACAAAAAAAACATTGCACCTTTTTTCACAAGTCACACTTGATCCTGAACCGCAAGTTGCATCACTTAATGACCATTACTGATGAGCTTTGGCAACAATGACATCAGAAAAATCCCCACCACATTCATTTTTGCTGCTCTGTGTGCAGCATCACTCAACCGCACAGGCTTTGAGCATGCCATCAGTGGTGACAAAAGCGATTTCAGCACAGGCGCTGGGCAGAGCACGGGCAAAAGTACTACCTCACCTGTTTCTGAAGATGAACTGGTTGCTACATCAGTGCATGACCTCAGAGATTTGCACATTTATCATAGACTGTTCGAAGGTACACACCCACCTCTCGTTCAGCAAGTACGGTTACAAGAGTCGGACAAATAATTAGCCTGTACAGCATGTCGTTAAATGCCTGCTATGCTATCATCCATGCTCAATGCCCACTCTTGCATCTGCTTCAATGCAGTTACCTTTGCATACTCCAACAAGCAGCAGTCAGCTCTGCAACACATGTGCTTTGCTGAGAGGGGAAACACACTGCTGTTTGGCAGTGGCTACTTCTTGAAACAACTGCTGCAGTGTCACCTTGTAAGGTCTTGAGGGGTGTTCAGGTTTAAGTGCACTACTCTAAAATGTATTGAGTAGTTTTTCAACTCTGCCAAGACAAGAAGAAACATTCTAGTCTACAATGCTGAAGAATTAGTGCTAATTAAAGCAATGTTCTCAAGTACTTCATCAACAGCAAATGCTGCATGCCTCACAAACTTTGATTGAAGCAGCACCAAGGCTGGACACCTATACGTATTGAGGCGGTGGGTAAAAACTGTTTTTTGCAAGCTCAAGACAGACCTGAACCTGTAGTTGTCTCACTCAATAACCTCTAAAGGCTTTGCACAGGAAATTGAAGCTTGAATACTGCTTGAGACCATCACTGTCACTGCTCAGTTATCAGGAATTAACCCCTAAGGGAGTTAATTCTATTCTCTAGCTGCAGTGCGTTTCTTTTGATACCATGTTGAGGTTTTAGTTAAGTCTATAGGAACAACTTTCAGTTCTGATTATGAGAACAAGTTTCAGTAAGTGATATTTTGTTGTGTTGATAAACTATATCACTTCTATCAACACAATTTAGGACATAATAATATACGTATTCTGTCACAGATTTTGTGTTTTATGTTGCATTACATTCCTATCATCAGTAGAAAGATGGCACCAGAAGCCCCTCAAGTTTTACCTCAAGAGTGTGGACATGTGAATTGAGCTGGTATACGCTCTGAAGGTTTTCACAGAGCTGCACTATACCTTCTTCCCCTGGCCCACATTCTGTAACATCTTGCCAGCATGTGATCACTGCTCAATACCGCCCAAAAGAATGCAGTAAGTAAAATGCATTGTAAAACATTGTGTCATCGTTTTCCACTACAATCCCAACCAATCCATGGCAAATAAAAAGTGGAAGAAGCGTTCAAAGGTGCAAGGGAGGATGAGGAGGAAGAGAGTATATGGTACACATCCGATGCATGCACTACAAAGGACCTCCTCTAATTTACCTCTACTCTAGCAAAGGATTTAAAGGGTGAGCATACCAAGATCATTACTGCATCTTTCAAAGAAGTAGTAAGGCAATGTAGTCCTGTAGATCTAGAAGTACTGAGGATACAGCTGATCAGCATCTTTGACATGCTTAGCACTCTTTGTCACCTTGTTGTTGAAAGGAAAAAGGGAAAAAATACAAGTATACAATGCACTATGATCCTAATTGTAGTGCAAAGTGACAAACTAAAGGAAGAAGAAATACAATAATAATATATTAATTCAACAAGGATTGCTACTTATCACATACTATAATAACATGCTGCTATGGAAGTCTACTTCTATAAGAGAAGTACAAAAGGTGAGAAGTGATAGAAAGAGCAAAACACATAAGAATTTGTAGAAGTCCATAGAATCTCTAAAATTGAGAAGTTTACTGAAAACTAAAAGAATATTCGAATCATGGTTGGTGATGAAATAAGTACTGCAATTGCAAGTAGATTGAAAATATCAGTAAGCAATCTTCATGGAATGAACTGTTGAGTTGTAGAATGAATCCTGGAGTAATCATAAATTGACAGATTGTTAGGAACCGTAGCAACTGGTTCCAGAGGGTATTGGCCAATAACTCGGTTGGTACCAAAAAACTCAAATATGTTTATTACCAAAATTGCTTTGCGTTGCAAAAGTCACTCTTTGCAATACTTGTGATAACTAGATAATACCACTATATTCTATTTTGTTTGTGCTCTTTAACGTTTTTTGTATATCATTCTCATGTGGTTACACGGATATGATAAACCTGAAAATGTGAATTAAGAGGGATATAGACAAACATAATGTGTAATGGGTCACAATCTGGAATAGGAATTGGAGTAATAAGACAGAAATTTTGACCGTTACATTGTGCCTGTATGCAAAGGAAGATGCGGACCCTGCTTGTGGGTACCTTTGCAACTGGACCGCATACCGTTAGAGTTTCAGTTGTTTTGCAGACCTTCTGCAAGGTAAAATGCTGTCTAGAACACTCATCAAACCCTTCAAGGATGAGTACCATTAATCTCACTAACTATAAAAAGCCACAGTGCTGATACTCTGGTAGGAAATCTGTCCGTGGGTATGAGATTTGTTTTATGGAGATGACAAAGGCTGCATAGTGACACATATTGTATAACTTTGCACTGTTAGTCAAGATATTCCTATTGTGCAACCTGGAATGGAGACTCTGGGTACTGAGGGATGATAACGGATAAAGAAAGCTAATTGAGTACGTGTCAAATTCAATATTCATCTCAGCAATGATGGATTCAGACAACAATGCAGTGGTGAAGCTCAACAAGTTTCTTATACAAAGGGAAGTATCAAAAGGCAAAATATGCATGACAGAAGTGTGCATGGATGCCATGTTTGGCTTTGCAACAGAGCTGCATGAGGAACTCACATTCCTGAGAGGAGGGTTGCCTCACTCCAAGAAGCTACCAAATCATCCTTGTTGCATGCAAAGAGTTTGATACCAAGCACGTCCACTATATGTTAGATCTTTGCACTAAACTCAGCACTATAACATAAGCTATGCAGCTATGACAATTAACTAGACAGGACAAGACTGAAGATATATAATCATATATATATTTATTAATGTGAACAAGGCAATGCATCACAAAGCTTAACTTGCATGATCAAAAGTGAAACTTCCAATAAATGAAATTATTACAAATTTAGTTATATCCAAGCATAATCAAATATATAAAGTGAATACTATCTAGGTACAACAGTTATCCAAATAATATATGCACAATATTGGTCTAATGATCATACAAACAATATTAGTCTTGTTTGAATGCAGCAATCTTAGCACTTTCATGTCAAGAATGTAGTACTGGCTCTCTCAATACTTACCCATCAAACAGGAAGACTCAGTTTTTGTGGAAATGTGCAGCAGCATCTAGAAGAAGATAAACTCTGCTCAGCCAGGACTACGTTTGGAGGCCACAAAAGTAATGTACTGGAAGATACAAAAGTGCTCACCATGGCCATTCTTGTCTCCATACAAATAAAGAAAACTGGTTCAGACATTTGATCAAAGGAACTCCATTTGCTTTCAGAAGGTTGCAGGGAACTGATCCCAGTCAGAAGGCCCCGATTTCATCTACCTTGTCCAGGCTGACAATTCAGACCACTTATGAGGACTTCAAAAACATGGCAAAGGCGACAACCTTAGGGGACTAACTACAGCCTTATCAATGCTGCTCACAAGTTCAAGCCCCTCAGGTAAGCAACTAGTACCATGTACATGAACCTAAACAGAAACTGTGCAGAACCGCTTTCTTGGCAGTGGCAACAGTTTGCATTTGCACAACAGAGGGCAAGGGAAAGAATGTTTGTAATGATGGTGTAAGACATGTGCAGTACTAAACTGGAAACTTTGATAAGGCAGTGGGAGCGGAGCCAGCAGTTGGCAAATGCAAGGAGGACGGAGCTGTAGGAGAAAATGGAGGTGCAACTGAAGAGCAAGAGCAGAAAAGGAAGGACGTCAACAAGGGTTATGTGTTTCATCAATGTGAAGTTTGACAGTAGGGCTCGTGGGCCACTACCAAGAAAGGCTCTGCTGACGCTTTTAGTGCATTGTATAGTGGTTTTGACAAATAAGTTCAGAACAAGCATATGCTGCTTGGAGAATGAGGAAGTGCTGGTTATGCAACATAGATTTCAAGGTGTTTGGTTGTAGTACTGCTTTAGACAAGGTCTACTGCTCTATCAGGTTAATTGACCATGACCTTAATGCAGCTGTGAATTGTTCTGTGCAGTATGTGTCAGCTGTTTGGAAGAAAGAGGCTGGCACACTTGGCACGCCCTTGTAAGGCTGTCATAGTTGATGAGGTGGTGGAGGAATGAGTGCTGTGGTTCACAGTTCCAGAATTTCTGATTGGTGCTAGGGCAGCTTCATATTGCCAGCTAAGTTTCCAAATATGAGTAATAGTGTTAATAGAACTCAAATATAGCATCTATGAGCAATTAACTCGAATAGAATAGAGGCAATAAATGGTTGTTGCACAATGTTTAAGTAAATTAATTAATTGAAAAACAAAAAGAAACTAATAATGTGCAAGTATTTTGTTTTTGATAAGATGGTATCTTAATACTGTAACCGGTTTTAAAATGTTAATTCAGCAGTCTTTGGAAAGTCTCTTTTTTCTGCCAAAATGGATACAAAATATTGCCTATTAGCCTGCTGGGTTGGTTCATTGCATAGTTTTTTGCTTCAACTTTTAGCTTTAGAGAAAGTTAACATTGTTCTGCTGACATCCAGTTTCTGCCTAATAAGCTAGAGTAGACTTTAATGGCTTCTTTTAGTGTTCCAGTGTTCAATTCCATTGTTAGAATTGCATGTAAGTAAAACATTATTATAGCTAAATTTTTTACTTTCTATTTTAATTTCATAAATATAGCTTTTAATGACAATTATTTGCATCAACATTAGTGAGGTTAAGACATCCACCTTAAGTAAGGATTAAAGTGAAGGGTGCTTACAGAATTATCATTTGCTTTAGAATTGTTTGCTCCCAGTATTTCTAAAGTATTCACATCTCTTTCAGAGTATTATATGGTGTTTTAGAGTGTGACAAAGCTTGCATAGGCTAAAAAATTTGGTTGAATGCATTGATGTTAGATGGAAAAAGGAAGATACAGTAGTATGATATTGTAGTTGTACCTATGTTAGATGATGTAGCTAAGTTAAGGGGGCAATGTCCAATGTACAACAGAGGGCAGACAAACAGCAGAGCAAAGATAAGACTTATTAAAATATATATGTTTTACTAAACTCTAAGAAAATTAAGAAGAGTGAACAAAAACACAAGACTGAACAAATAAACATGTCTCCACTAGCTTCTGCTGTATACCCTCTTGAAGTGCCCTTGAAATGGACTCTATGTTGAATCTTGCTAAATATTTTGCTCCATAAATAAATGTGATAATTTCAATTGGTAAGCTTGTGGCGATTCTAGAATTATTCCAGCAATTCTAAGAAATTGTCTTCTGCAGAAATAAAATGGAGTAAAGTGGGGTAATCGATAGCAAGGCCAATTCAAGCATAGTTATAGTTTGATGACAACTTTTGGAATAATATCCAGTCAATAGAAACAGAATTTGAAGGGGAATAGAAGATGGTAAAGAAGAGTTTTGAGGGAGCATTATGAAAATAGAATGATTCTTTCATTTGTTGAACTGGTTGTAGAAAATAATTCAAAAGATTTCCAACTAACCATAACAGAGATGATGCGTGGTAAATTGTAGAGGTGCAGAACAAATGAATCCATTAGAGAATTATTTCAAAGGTGCAGACATAAATGATTTGATAATAATGCGGAATTAGGATAAAAGGCGTAATGAGGTAAAAGGGGCAAAAAGGTGAGAAACAGTTGGGGCAAAGTATAAGTGAACATAGACAAATGTTGATGAACATATTTGAGCAGTTGTGCTGTAACAAATGAAAGAGATAGCAGGACCAGCAAGTACTCTGATAATTTAGGATGGGGCAATGGCAACTATTTAAAATTGACTTTTATCAACATTAATGAAAATTTACAGGATATCATATATGTGTAGGTAGAATTCAATAGGACAAGATCATGTGTTACTAAGTAAGCAAGGGAATTAATCATAGCTGTACTTTGAATCGAAGGAATTTAGAGTAAATTTTATTTCATTTATCACATCTTTTTCTGCAATACTTTTTCAGTTATGTTGTGGAATTAAGCGCTTGTATCCATATTTACGGTTACATTAACAGTTATTGGGAAAAGTGATGAAAAAATAGATATGAGTACAAGTATTGGCAGCTTTAAGTTCAAAACCATATCTTGCTAACAATTTACTTGCATGCATTGTTCTGAAATTATTACAATGCTTGTAGGATCTCATTTGCTTCGTGCTCAAAAATTTTTACACATAGGTTAAAGGAAAAATTCATTCAGAAGTGGTTCTAATCAAACGCAGTAGGTAACAATGAACTTATCTTGCACAAAATAAATTCATCATATAAACCATATTTATAAGAATTCATTTGAATACATTAAGGATTTTAGCTCATAGTGATGTTTTACCATTACTTTAAACCAATATTGATAATACATGGATCAAACATCGAAAAAATCTGTGCATTTGTACAGATATTTTCTTAGCACCAGGTACACAAATATCTAATATATACAAATAAATGTTTACAGAAACTTTTATGTAAGCTTTTACATACTGCTCATATATGTAATGAACAAATATCGTGAAATTTAAATTCAATGCTGAAAAAAATTATCATGTAAACAGTTACTTTATTAGCAGTACATACTGATATTTCCTATTGTCTTGTTTTAATCGACTTTCCTAGCACAGTTTGGTAGCCAATTGCAATTACTACTCCTGTAGCCTCGCCAGAGACTACATACGAACCCAAGAGTATAACATCGTCTTTGCGAGTTTGCGGCTTTCTATCGAGAAATGTCACATCAGATGAATCAACGGAAAAATTTCCATGTTCACTTATTAAGCGTATGTCTGCCGGTACCCTATTGCCTGCCTAGAAAATTTAAAGAAAAGAAAAATTGCCCTCTCCGATGAAATTTTGCTGAAAGGTTGATAACGAAAAAAGCGAATCATCAATTGTCTGTAAAGTCATGATTGCTTGAGTTAGATATACTGCTTGCAGTAAAGGCTAGGTAGTATGTGTAAATTCCAAACGATGACATACTGTCAATATGTGAAGGAGAAAAAATGTAGAATAAGCCAGTATACTATTTCAAACCTCTTTCTAACTTTAAGAAATCATTCTACAATATGACGATTGAGGAGAAAAATTCATCATGTATTGAAAAATCATCAAAGCATAAGCTTACTATTTCAAATTCTTTTTCATATGACACACATTTGTGCACCATAATATCAATCTATTTGAGTACTTGAGATATGTGAGGATGTGATCTGTCTGATTCTTTGTTTCACAGGATGGCTTAGTTTTTATCCATTAAAATTGTACACACAGTATATGAACAGCACAGATTGCATTTTTCCATGAGGATTAACATCATACCACAAATGAAAGGCTACCATAATAAATGTTTAAATACAAAGCAAATTTTCAAATATTTTGCTAAGTGATATGGTATATACATGGTAACTAGCATACTATACAACCATGAACACCAGCCATTAATTAATTATGAAGTTATAGAATAATTGTTTCTAAATCAGTGCAAAATTGAAGAATAATTGCAGGTATCAGACTTTGATCTCACACTAGTGTCAACTTTCTGTTATTTTTTTCATTTTCTGTTAAATTATCAACTATTCATGATAATATTTACGTATGTATGTATGTATATTTGGATGTATAGTTATTCACACCTGTACTTGAACTATATCACCTCTCTGTAAGCCACTAGATTCCATTAAAACCCATTCTCCATCATACATGACCTAAAAAATTATAACAGATATCAACATTATACATTGCCTTAAGGAAAGTTCGGTTCCAAAATGCTTAATGAAACTATAAATTGATAAATTAGACAGAGAAGCAGCAAAAAAGCACAAATAAAGTTGCAGAGAAGAAGATATCATGTGCGAACGTGCAGCAACCAACTTCAACATGAATACTGTTCTAGAAGAAGTTAAATAAAGGTCTAGAAACTATATGCTTCGACTATTAGAGAAAGCAACTACCAATATTTATGCAGTGTACCTCGTTTGTTGGTGACCTATCGATTGTTCTTGAATTTCATCTCTCATGCATGTAAACACCGACTCTACACTTTCACCTTCATAATTGATCATTTCACTTTGATTCATCTTTGAAATAGTTCTTTTATGGGGGAATCATTTTGAACAGTTAAAACATTACTTGCATCTTAAACTTACCGTTGCATTTTCGGGGACAATACGTCCTAGCAGCGTATCGTTTGCGGAATTTTGGCAAAATGGGAAAAGACAGCAAAGCCACGGAGGCACTTCATTTGATAATGAAAGTGTATTGTCTCCCTCAGAAAGCCGTCGAGTGCTTCTAGCATATCGCGATAATCCCTAGTAATATATTCACTTTCTTGTGTCAACGTAAGAAGTGTCTAAGTAAGTGGTTATAGCTACTAAAATTACCTTCATTTATTCAATTATACCACCGAATTGATTTGCAATATCCAAAATTCAATCTTTCAAATCATTTAAAACTGAACTTGAAAACAATATTATGCTTTTGTTGATCTTTTACAAAGAAACTTCAAATATAAAAAATATGAAGAGACTACCAAATTAATTTTTTATCTTCGAAATTTGTAATTGCAAATAATTCGAAGTTGAACTTGGAAAAAAAATGACCTATTCATTTAGTTTTGACAAGTGAAATACAAAAATGTACAATAAACTTTGTATCTGACAAATCTGTAAACACCATCAAACTGATTTGCTATATATGAAATTTGATATGTCCGAAAATCTGAAACCAAATTTGGCACGATATGACTTTTTTGATAATTTGTTGTAGGTGAAAATATCTAGAAGGCAAATTTCTCACATCAGAAGTTAACTGTTACACATTATAATCTATTAACATGGTATGACTTGGAACCGAGTAGTGAGTAATATTAAGAGAGGCATGAAGAGACACCTTAATAAAGTTAGAACTATACAGGAAGTACTAGTGAAGTGGTGCTAATGACAATGAATTATTTTCAAAAGGTTTTTATATTCACTAATCAAATTTGCACTTGCATACAGTTTATATAATTTAAAGTTAGCATCTTGGCATTCAGAGACAGTCACTTAGGCTCATCACTGCCAATATTAGTGAAATAACTCAATGAAAATTGGTATAATTTTTTAAGAATGCAAAGGTCAAAATCTTAGTCATCAATAATTTTAAACAGTAAAAGCTGCTTTCACTAAAAAATGAAGCCAACTAGATTTGAATAACGTAAAATATATCAACCGCTGCATGAATATATGAGGGAAAAAAACTTTGCACTTCAAACAATTCAGTTACATAATAAAGTTTGTCTATCAGTTAACTGTCTAGAGAGAAAGAAAAGCAACTAAAACGTTTATTATAAGTTCAACTTTATTGCTTCCGAACTTGTTTTGGGCATGAAAAAAGCTAGATTCTATATGATTTAGTATCACATGATTGCTAACTTTCATTGTCGTCATAATCAGCTAAATGAAATTTACATAGATTTTTTCAAAACATCGAAAAAAAACCTACCTTCGATGCAATTAGAAACAAGATCTACCATTGCATTCTGCAAAAACTATGTAACTTCAATAGAATCATGAAAATCATAACAATAGCAATATCAGATTCTTAAATATTGAAATGTTATACATAAATATGGCAGATATAAAACTAGACAAAAGTTTTTAGAAGCACATTAATACACACAACCATTAGGTACTATTCTGCAACAAAAACATATTTTTGAATTTCACAATTAGCAAATATGTGCACCTGATCTGCATCAGTTCCAAGCGATTTCAGAAGACTTTTAACGTCTGTCGCTGCAGTCAAGTCTCTCATTAAACGTGCAGATCTTGGTGTTGTCAAATCTCTATATAGTGCTAAAGTGCGAGTCAGTGTTATGTAATGTATATTACGTAAACTGAAATTTAGGAACCTCTATACGCATCCCAACGTGAACAGTTGATAAATCTACAATATCGCGCAGGGGTATGCACTAGTACATTATCGGAACACTATATGCACCGTTTGAAAAATTGTTGCATTCACTAACATGAGGAATATTTTCGGCATTTGTACATAAAAGGCAAGCACTGACGTGCCTCCCTCCCCTACAAACTATGAAATTTATGAATGACTGTTAGTTACACAACGCAAAGAGAAATTGATAGAATGTGTACAAATGAGATTAGAAAACAGCATCAAATTTGCAAGAGCAACCTAGTTGCTCTAAATATACCGGTTAACAATAATTTGCTGCTCAACAGTTTAAATTCAAAAATTACAGTCTCTTCATATCATCCAAAATTTCCAAATTTATTTTTTTTCCATTTGGAATGGAAATCAGACAAGAAAATAGACTAAATTGGTGATATTCTTTACAATAAGAGTCCATAGCACCATCTTACATATGTAATAGCCTAATGACTCTTACTGCTTCAGAAAAATACTATCAATTTTCTTGATTTTGAATCTTGGAATTTGAAATAAGAATGACAATGAAAGTAGTGGTTTTGAAATGAGTGTACTTGCCATTGCTTTGCCTTATGTCCTTGGTTGGTGTCATTTGCAATTAGAAGTACCAGTACTTGCAGCTTTCAAATAAAAAATACTGGAGCAACATGATGAAAGGATTCGTGCAATATGCTGGCTAAGAAGGTATGTGTTTACCTTGAGAAACTGCACTTTCTTGAATAGTTGGTGGGCATTAGGAATCAGCCCCATTATTGATTAGTTCAGAACTGATTCCTTCAAGGGTTGATCTCATTTTATGACTACAGAATTCTACAGAAGTTTCAGTTTGAATCAGTATTTAACATATTGGGCTACATTGGGTATTCTTGAGCAGTGACAACTGCTTAGGGCCATGATTTGTGTGTTGCCATGAAGTATATTCACTTCCAGCAATACAATTGTAATTGCTAATATATTCATAAACTGATTATTGTTTGGCTTGCTTCCTTTTGCATATTGCATTCATGATAGCAGGTCAGTTTTGCTAATGCACATATGATATTCCATCAAACTCATTTCTTTTTCTTCAAAATCTGTTTTGACAATAAAATAGAGATTTACTCAAGTGCTAAATACTCCTACAATTTATAAAGGGTATACTATGGTTGCAGCAATGGTAATAGAAATACTGTAACAATAATAATTTCAAAACATGTGTGTATTGCGTTAACCCACAATATATAATTTTTATGGTTAACATCTTCAAGATTTTGTTTATCTTCCATTTCTGTTTGAAGAAATCCAAGCCTGTGACTAAATAGTTTTATCAATGAAAATTGGAACCAAGTTTTTACATAAGTTTTAGTCAATAAGGTTAGATCAACATTTATATTGACTTATTCTGTCTATTTATGTTTATCAAATGCCAAGAAGCAAATATGACTTCAAACTCAAGTTTAAAAATATGAATTTACTTTGGTTGTTTGAATTTGTTTGAACTACAAAAAAACATTTCTTGCATGTCTGCAAAAACTTTATAATATATATACAAATATATAAAGTTAAACAAAAGGTTATTTTCTATCAGTATTTTGAGTAATTATTTGTCTTTAAACCATTTGGCATTCAAACAAAGAACGAATAAATATTAATTTATCTTAGTTTTGGATTTGACAAGACAAAGAATTATGAATCTCATATGCAGAAGAGTACACAAATTCCAGATATAAATTTACAATATTTTATAAGCAAATATTGAATGTGATTGTTTACAAGCATAAATTGAATCTATGTTTTGTTTCAAATTTAAAAAAAATGGTCTTATTTTTGGTTAAAAACATCAAATTAGAATTTTGTTTTTTAATTCAGATATCCCTAAGATTATGTATCTTCAAATTGTATCTCTGTACAGATATCACCAAAAGTATATAGTCGTGCCAAATTTGCACTATTACTAGTTTTTATTATCTAGAAAAAAATTACTTTTAGTAGTTTTGTATGTTGAAAACAAATGCTACAGCATCCATCAAGATAACAAAGTACTAGCACAAAATACAGACCCATGTAAATGTTGAATGACTCATAGAACAATTTCTTACATGTATTAAGATCTTTTCATTGGCTTCATTAAAAAAAGTCATCAAACAAGTTCCTGGCCATTATATATTTTTCTTAAAGTAATACAACTAAAAACATAGTAGCAACACATTTTCCACATGCAATATTTACTTTTGGAAGAAATCACATTGTTTTCAGTGTCTAACTCTTCAGAAACATGGTATGCTTGTCAGTTTGTTGCCTTATTTATGGAAAAAAACTTATCTCTGAACCTTTCAATTTTTTCCCAAAGTTATCTCAAGCATATCAAAATCCTCACCAAATACATTTATAAATTTCCAGCTTGCTTTTTTTTCCTAATTTTCTATTAATTTAGTGATATTGCTCAAAATTTTGAAAATATCACATTTGTACCATATCTATTGCTAGAAACTATTTAAACTGCAGCCTGTTTCTTAACTTTCATCATTGTCTTTCTGAAGCTCAGTGCAAAATAAGTTTCTTTGTGCAAAATCATTAGGGCTAAAACAATTTCATACCATTTGGAAAAAACCAATTTTATTTGAACTACTAATATTGATCCAGTCTGACAATTTTTTTCTTAAACTGATTTTATTTTCCCCATAGCTGCTTGAAAAGCACTGATCTGAATCATATATATGGTTACATGTATCATTACTTGCATTACTTTTATTTTAATAGGAAAAGATCTGGGTAGCAGTAAAGTAGTGAAACTGTTGAGCACATCATGTAATGAGAAATGTATGAATCCTCATGAATCCAACTGCATGACTGCACTAAATATTTACACAGTAAATATAGGCTGGTTAAATACCCTTGGCATGAACAGGTTTACATTATGCAATCAATGAAATAATCCATTTTTATCAGTGCCGCTTTTAACCTGCACCATTCAAATTTGAAATGTTTGTGTCACAAAGACATGCCACAGATACGGTGATTTTTATTTCATTACCTCAGTAACTTTTTATCATAACCTGGGATTGCAGCTTTTATACTAATGTTGAAATGGAATTTTATAGCTGGCCATGAAAAAAGGGAATGAGAAGATCAATTTAAACATAACTAGTGTGATCCTATGGGCAGAGTAGTTTTTAAGTCAGGAATAGTATTATAAAATGACCTTGCCCAAAGCATCCAATTTTTTCTATTACACTAGTTGTCCCATAGGTATGTGCCAACAAACTTCAACCTGATGGCAAGACATTAATCATGTATGTATATATTATTTACTGCTAACATTCTCAGATTATATTGGTTTCCAAGCTGCCCATCTTCATATTGAATGAATGTTAGAAATATGAAATACAATTAAGCACAAGAAACTGTGGCAGAAATGTGTATATTTATCATGTGCTAATTGTGTTGATAGAAGTTAGCTAACTTCTATCAACACAACAAAATATCTAACCCCACTGGTATCTGTGCAGCCAATATGCTTGGAATGTCATAAATGAAACTGACCACAGCTATAAAAATAGAAGTAATCTCTAAGGGAGTTGATTCCTAACAACAGTGTTCTTGTGTTATTTGTTGTGCTTGTATTTTTCAAACAGATTTCAGCAATCTCAATACTTGTAAGAATGCATTGCCATCACTCTTAGGGACAATGGAAATAGACAAGCACTCTGGATTACCAAATTGGAGTAATGCTAGTAAAAAAAAGTGCAACAGTTTTAAGTGTTAATAATGTTGGCACACTAATTCCAAGAGCAGTAAATGAAAACTTTTGGTAAAAGATATACTTTTTGAATTGAAAAGGACACAAATGGTATTACACTATAGTTCAAAGCCAAACAAGTTATCAAAGGGTATCAGTAGCATCCAGGAGTCAAATTATACCAAAAATGGTTTTTTCAGGTACATTTATAAGTTCCATTAGAATTCTTATCAAATTTGCTACAGAAATCAATTTGAACATTTTCTAGTTAGATATAAAGTCTACTCTTTTGCAGAGTTTTACAGGCAAAGAGAAACCTATTTATATTAAATCTCTACCACTTTTTTTTACCAAAGATAATCATAAGTAATTTTTTTCGGAAACAAAATTAGCATATAAACAGAATAAAATGTTTATGGCCTAAAACAAGTTCTCAGAGACTGGAATCAAATAATTAAAGATGGTGCCAGAGTATTTGAACTCAATCCTATGGATGCAGATATTTGTGTATTCAAAAGTTCAAATAAAATGCATCTATAAGAATACATGGATGATATATTTATTACTGAAGGGACAGAAATGCATAGAGAGAAAATTTGAGGTCTGCTAGATTCAAGTTGTTTACTCAGGAACATCTGTACAATGCATCTCAAATGGTCTGCATCTGAATGCATGGTCTATATCCAAATGTGTTACAGGATTTTATACATCAAAAGCTTGTTACTATGATATACTGGCTGGATAAGTAGTAATAATGGACACTTTGATGAAAATATCATGCTCAAAAACATTGAAATCTATCAAAAATTGGTGGGTTCCCTATGCATATCGGTGTGCGTACAAAGTGCAACTGAATTTGTCAATTCAAACTATGCAGCCAATGTAGATGCAGTACATTCTTCAGTACATTTTGTTGATGTGCTTTTAGCAACAACAATAGCATGGAATGCAAAATAATTGAGCCTTGTAGCAAAATCTGCAATAAAATCAGAGTGCACTTTGTCATGTGATAGTGCTCCAGAGGCTGTTTCTTAGAAACTTTATGAGGTAGATCGGATTTGAAGATAAGGCTTCACCAAAAATAATTGAAGGAAACATCAAAGCCATTGCTTTATCTGGGAATCTTATTTATTTTGTGCAGAGAAAGCACAAAAATTTCAAGCAACATTTGTCTAGGGAATGTATCAAACAAAATTTAATCATAGTTCAACACACACCTATTCAAGAACAGTTAGTAGACAAATTCTTTCAAAAAGGTTTCTCAACAAACTTTCATGAAATTATCCTTGGACAATCAGATTTCAAGTACTTGAGTAAGATTGCAAGTAAAAGAAAGTAATAAAATATTAAAATGTGACTGATCTTGTGCTGATTTATAATATATTACATGAATATTGTATGTGACGACAATCTTCTTTTGCTTACAATTTTGAAATTACATATAAATGGTGACTTATGCTGTGTGCATGCGTAAAGTAGTCTGAATCACTTCTAAAAATATGTTCATTTACACAGTTTTTTTGTATTTTTGCTTTCGTTTCTTATAAATAATGAGATAAATAGTTTAACATCTATTACGTATTGCTGAGAGTCAAAAACTTTAATTTGCGCATTTCTTACAACTACCATGAAGCATGATTATCTGTATAACAATATGATTGGGCATGTTACCAGCATTGCTTTGTTAATCGACTGAATTCAAATGATACTTTTCTATTTTGCACACATTTATGGAGTTGATCTTCATCTTTCATATCTAGCACAATTTGTCGGGTCTTACCTATTTTTTTAAAGTAATCTAATTCACAGATACTATAAAATTGAAGAAAATTTTTAAAGTAATTTTAAAAAATTTGCCATCAAATGCCATTGAACATCTGATTCAACCCAGACCAAAAAGTTTCTGAAGCTGTTTATTGACATTTTAGTTGAAATTCTTCCTAACATAACTTTAATGGATTAGGCATCCTTGAAATAATTGAAAATTTCTATTTTTCAAAATTTTTTGACAGAAGACTAAGCCATGAATAAGTTAAAAGCATCAATCAGCATACACTTATGTACCAACATTGATTTTTTTAAAAGTTGGACACAGGTACAAGCATGATATAGCATTCATGTATTTAAGGAATCGAGTAGAAACCTAAACTTACTAATTGATTGATGATGAAGTGTGGAATCAATCACCCATTCCTCAGTATTATGCAATTTCGGAAGGTATTTGAGTTGGCAATATTTAAATTACCCCAACTGAAGATGGCATTCTAAGCCAGAGAGGCAAGCCATTTTTGTACCTGCTGCAAGATGGGGCGGGGTTTATAGGACGTTTAAAAGACTTGGAAATGGGGATGTTCATTGTTCCAGGATTTAAAATGTCTTCTACCTGTTTACTTATAAATTACTTTCTCTGTCAGTTTAAACTTCCAAACGAGTACCTATATTGATCAGATAATCACTGGACCATCAGGTTTTTCAACAAAGCAGCTTCTTATCAAATGAGTCTCTATGTTTAAATTTAGCTACTTTACGAAGCATGCAATATTTTAAGAGATTCAGTCGGCTTGCTTCTACAAATGGAAGCGAAGTGCATTCGCGTGTTCTTTCCTCTGCATTCCAGTAAATTATTATCGTCCAATAATCATTACCAAGGGTACTTTTTGTTTGGATGGATCAACTTTTCTTCTGGCGGATTAGATATTGTAATTGCCACTAAACTTGAGATAGCATATATAACTAAAAGTGGCTGCTTGTCATGCTTTGCGAAAGATCTGGAAAACAGTAAGATGAAGCCACAAGAAAGTTTGACGCTTCTAGGTGTGTGGCTCCCGAAATTCATAAGTGCCAATACTGTTAAGGATACTTACAGTTCGGAGAATTTGCAGTGTGGGAAATGTGCTGAGAAGAAGCTGAGGCCATGGCTGATACTTGTGGAAACGACTCTAGAGCCTTGCGTCATCTTGTCTTTAAAACTAAATGGTAACACACCTCTGCGTAGTTTTTGTCACGTAATAAAATATAATCCTTCAGATTTCAATGTCGCTGCAAAACATCTTAGTTATGGCAATAATTGTTCATTAAACAATGAACGGACCGGCTGGAATGCATCAATGGAAAGAATTCGATGTGCGCACATCATTGAGGCGCACTTTAGACAACAAATTCTTTTGACTGAAATGAATCCTCTGGATTTGAATTTATCTTCGAATATTATGAAGCTTGAAGATGTGGAGAGCCAAATTGCTCTACTGCTCTTTATTTTGCTGCCAAAGTTAGTCCATCATTTCCAACGTCGACTGCCCTCCTTCTTCAAGCAATTTTATTTCAATCCTCAAATAATTGCCTCTGGTCCACTTCAAAACTCCCTTTTTGTGATGTATGTAGCAAAAAAATTCATTGTTTACAATGATTACTGCAAGGCAGCGCAGTATTCCCATAAAAATGTTGACGTTGAAGGTACGTTTTGTTAAAATTTAGCTTCATATGTGGTTTTCAGCTCTGCACCATTGAATATAATGGCTGTAATAAATATAGTTGTAAAGCGCTTTGAGCCCACCCAATATGCCTTGCAAAGATATAATATATGCGCACACATTGCAAAAGTACTTTAAAAAATAGACTAATTGATTATCGAATTCAGTTCGCCTGTCAAAGTTAAATTTCCATAAAAAATTGAAAATACCTACAAAAATTCTGGAAATGGATTTTGATAATCGTTCATATCGCTTAAAAATGAAAATTTTTTAGGTTCAAATATTGGCTTGCATATATTTTTTCGATGAAGAAATTTCATCAATATAAATATCTTAATCTAAAACAATAGAATGTACATCCTGTGGAAAGTTAAAAGAGGCACCTATTGAAAAGAACTAGTTTCCATTTCCTTTTCATTTGATTCTAGTGAATTTGCATGCGGCTTCAACTATAATTGCACAGATTTTGCCATTTTCTAAATATTCCAGTGACTTCCCTTAGTGTTTCTGATGGATACTTCTTATTATAATAATTATTTAAAATTTTATAGAAATTCCAGTATCCTTACATGCTTCTTTTCGATGTTAGTGCATGTACTTCTTACTGATTTGGACTTTTCATATGTCTGTACCTCTTCGTATTGGTATTGTACAGATTTAAAAACATTGGAAAAAATATATTCTTACCTGTTGCTCAGAGAATCACAATGAAAAAATGTGCCAGAGCTTCTATCATTACATTCTGGACTTGATTCTTGGATTCATGTTTGCATACTTGCTATACTACCATCAACAGCATTTATCGTTGTATATTGAAAATTGTACGCAATTTTTGCAACCGAAAGCGCTTCAGAAAGATATTAAGTGGTTGAGTCACCATCCAGGTATGTAGTTTTTACTATAATCTTATATGTTTTACCTAGTAAACTTTGGATACGATAAATTTCTTTATACAAATGTTCATATATAATTAACAAACAAAATAATCATGAACTATTTCAAATCTTATTAACTTTTCAGAACAATTTTTTAGAATTTGATTTCTAATGAAATGAACTTATTGTGAGCTGAAAAAGCACTAAAGAAAATTTTGTCTATTTGAATCTTCCTTTGCTCACAATGTTTTTATTCAGATATGTAGTTTGTTTTATATATTATTTATATGCTATGAGATTTCGAGAATGAATAGTAAAAGGTGGAATATGCCTCTATATTATTCGAATCTTTTTGGCCCCTCAGAAATGATTCTGAAATTTAATCTTTCAATTAAAATGATCATTATCAGCGGAAAAGTGTATTTGCCAAACTATTACCAAAGTTCGAATTAAAAGACTGGGTTAAAAGACGGGTTCACAAGTTTGAATCGTCAAAATACTCTCTAATGAATGTTCTAGAAGTTTACATTGTTTCTGTTGTCTTTTCAGCTGGATTGAAGCTGAACCTTCCTTTGGCCATTATACTCGGAGAAGCTCTTATATTAATAGTAAACAAATACTGGGATACGATTGGTTTATTGCTATCATATTCTAATATTCTTCTAAAAATTGTGTGCATGTGTGCTGTATTTGGTGGATTTAGTGTCGCCATTGCTTTCCTTTACGATCTAGCTCAGATTTTTACGCTTCATATAACTCTGGTTAGTCACTAATTTTGATAAAAATTTATGCCGCCAGTGGAATTCTTAATTTTACTTCTAAATTTACCTGTACCACTTTTTCGAAATTGTTATTAATCAGTTTTTTATAGCAATATTTACATTAGCAATGAAAGGGTCAATATTCTGATTTTTATCTACAAGATCTTTTGATGTTGCAGTTGCGTGCCTTTTTGTAAAAGAAGGGTTTCAAAATATTATGTTTTGACATGAAATTTAGTGCTGTTTATTCTAATTAGCTTACAGCCCATTTAATTTGATATTGGTCATTTCTATTGATTCGCATATTCAGAAGGTACTTTTCAAGGGCTCTAGCTCGTATCTCAGATATCCACTCAGACCTCCTGACCGAATCTCCTTCACTGTGGTGGATTTTCCCTTTTCCTAGTTGGTTAACATGGATTGAACTTTTAAAGTAATGAAATTCATTTAAGTTGACTTAAAGCTCTAGTAGACGAAAAAAACTTCTACTAGTAGAGTTAAGATGCTATTAAGATTTCATAGGGTTTAAAAAAATTCACATAACGAGCAAATTATTTTTAACAGCATTATTTTTTATAATACAACTACACTTTCATAACATATATATATATATATATAAATGTAAATTGCTAAAATGAATTTAGTTTATAAGTGGTTCTTATTGGGTTTATTCGAATACCGTGGCCAATATTGCAAACTTGATTGTGGTTGCACTTGCTGCATAGCGAAAATCGACTTAAACAAAAAGGAGTTAAAAGCTCTAACTCTAAATTGACTTATTTTGTTCGCTGATGAACTATATTTTCTCCAAGACACCGAATTCATTCTTAGCTGAATAAGGTCAAAACAAGCCTACTTAATCTGAATTAAATAAAAATTAATCTACACCATCAATGTTTAGCCACTACCAGTCTAATAGTAAATGTAGTATTATCCATCGGATTTGCCAATTTAGATAATGGTTACTGCAATACTTTTAACAGAGAAACTGGAAACAAAAATAGCAGTGTGAAAAAATATACTCTTAAATGTTAATAACTGTTTATTTCATTTGACAATGAAAGGCAGCATCAATCCTTTCATTGTGAAATATAAGAAAATGACGCACTTTCAATCGGATAAAGTCGCTACATGTATGAGCTCAATATTCTATTTAGTCTAGTTCGATTTTTCTGATAAAAATTTAAAATCTTGAAGTTTTTCTTGTTTACAATCTATTCTTGATTAGGTTTACAAGAGCCTCAGCTTATTGTATGGAAATCACATCAAGATTTTATCTAGTTTGTGGCTTTTGTTTTGTGGAAAAAAGAAAAACATGTTGAGAAATCGAGTTGATTCGTGCATATTCGATATTCCTCAGATGGTGCTTGGGACCCTGTGTTTTACTGTACTCTTGCTATTGCTACCTACAATTACCGTGATGTATTTTTTTTTCAGCCTGTTAAAGGCAGCCAAAGTGGTCCTAAATGCTTTGCTCGGGGTAAGGTTAGTGATATTTATCATAAATCAATGAAGTTATAAAATATTCACTTAAGATTTTTAGCATATGATATAGTAACCGAACATTAAGCCGTTTGATAAATTTCGGAGTATGGGATTTAGAGTCTGGTCTTTGAAGAATTCTAATTCTACGTTAAAATTATCCAAATACCTGTGACCTTTCAGATACTATTTCAGAAATATTTAAAGATGTAGCCTTTCAAGTTATTTTTCCATAAAAATTTATTTTTTTATTGATCGATCAGCTATCTTTTTATGGTTGATTTTCTGTTTTATAGTCGTTAAGTATTCTTTTGAAAATTTACAACCTTTCATTATTATCATCTTCCAAAATATGAATCTATCTATATTAAACTTAAATGTTACTTGTAACAAAATACATAAAAAATAATTTATGTAATATTTTGAATAAATTGAATAAAGTCTTTCAATATATTTTTTACGGTGATTGAATATAGATGCCTAAATTTAACATTTTTCGTTCAGTTTTATCCTTATCAGCAGATTTCCAGCTTATGAATTGGTAACTGGACGTCACGGGTTCAAATCCCACGGAGAGATAGATTTTTTATGCATGAATAATGTGAATTTTAGCAAAGAAATTTGGCAACCACAGTTTCAGACAGTATATATGACTTTAGAACCAAAGAAATTTAAGGTAATAACTAGTATTTTTTAAATCATGTTTTGGTAATCATTTGTGAACATTTTTACACTCTGAATCAATGCAATGGAACTTTATTGGCAGTAAGTCACATAACCAGTCATGTCAATAGTAACTGTCGAAACATTCCATGAAGTTTTTGTAGTTTTTACTTGATATTTTCTCTATTGTCAAACAATCCGGTAGCAGAACTATTCCCATCCGGTAGCAAAGTGCACTTGACATCTCTAGTAACAGTAACTCTACTTTAGGAATGCTTCAAAAACGTTCCGAGTTTATTTAAACTATACACTTTGTAAGCATTGAATTATCCTAACAACTCTATTCTTTCCAAGTTCATATGATTCAATATGCATAATTTACAGCTCATAAAATCATTTAAATTAAAGCAATTCAAATAGAATTCCTATCAGCTATTTTCGGAGTAAATGTGGTCATTGATTGTAGCATTTTTTTTCTTAGGCTCAATATATACTTCGACGTCATTATACCACTATTTATTACAATATGATGTCAGAATTTTCATTTGGAAAAATCATATCAAGCTGGCTTACTGGTTCCCAACTGCCTAGCATACCAAATATTCGATTGGTCAGCAGTAATTGAATAGAATTTCAGATTGGCTTAGAAATGAAAATGAAACACCTGATTGGTTTACTTAGATCTTTCCAGCCAATAAAAAAGAGGAAAAGCTATAGGGTTGTTATGTCAGGCTTTATCAGTACAGGATTCATTAGCAAGGTATTGGTCAAATATAACATTTTTTACTTAAAAATGATCATAATTTTTATTGATTTAAATTATTTTTTAGTTTTGTATTAATTCAAACATTTCGGACCTAGCGCGACTACAGAGTTGACTCTGTTTTCATCATGGAGCCTCGGATTATTGTCCACCACACTCATTGATTGTGAGCTTTGCAGTTTTAAATTTGTGTGGATGACACAAATTAACGTAGTTTTTATCTCAGTGATGCACATTGGACCAAAAAAAGTTGAGTATTTTTATTCTATTTAATATAAAGTAATTTCGATAGATCCAATGAAACATATATATACTATTTTAATGGATAATTACAACTGCCCAATGAGACTGAAGATTTGCAGGCAGCTTTCAGATGCCGAATCCAAAAATGAGAAAGAAACGCTACCTTTCCAGCGGTCAATTTCACTATAGGTTTGAGCCAGATTAAGGGAACCATTTTGAAGTTGTGTATCTTCAGCATTTTTCAATTCTTGAATTTGCAACATTTGTTTCCATTTTTTCAAATGCCAAATTAGAAAAAGTAGGGTACGAAAGGGCACTTTAATACGATTAGAACAATTTCCGGGAGAGGTTAGTGACTCTTCGGGCCTCATGGAGCAATGGTCAGAATTAAAATAGCTTTCAAAACTAGTTTGGTGTTCGGCGATAAATGCTTTATTTGGTGATAATTGAAGCATTCCAGCATTTTCACAGTGCATGTATATTTTACGTTCATGAAACTCGAAAAGAGAAAAAAATAAAAGTTGATATCTAACTCAACGTCATCATCTCAGCCAATGGACGCCTTTATCCCAAATTTAAACAGAAATACTCGATGTGAGGCGCACATATTAGAAACAATCGTTAAATATGGAATGCCGATTATGAACCTTGGAAAAAGCTATTTCTTCAATCTTGCTGCAGATTTTTTTTCGCTCGGTGATTACGAGAAAGTACAAGAATGGCGTATAATAAACTGGGAAGTCAATGATTTTGCGAGTTATTATGCCACTTCAACGGGAGTAGTGAAATACAACAACTATGTACCTTGTTTGTGATCCACATTACTTTAAACTTATTGATTAAGGTCCATACTGATTTGGGTACCAGTGTAAAACTCTCTGATGATAAATTTTTCATATATATTCTTATGCATGAGCTTTCATAAAAAATAAACTCATGAGCTGAAAAGTCGTAAAAGCGTTTATCCATAGTGATGTTTTTACAATAGCAAAATCCTTCTATACTTAGTAATCATAAACTGCCCTTTTACCCTGATTTGATGCAACCTTTCTGAATTGTGTGAATTCTAAATTCGTGTGATCCATTCAATCAATATAGTTTTGTATAAACGTGAATTTGTAATTAGAGTGATCTACACTAAAATTTACGATTAACGGTGTACCGAGTTCAGTTTAAACACATACCTCGCTACTATATTTCTACTACTAGAATCAGTTATCATTCAGTTAGCGTTTGAATTATAATGGCTAAAGAATATGATAGATATCATGATATTAAACAAAATCAAAAATGGTGATCAACATAAAAATCGAAAAAGAAATCAATCATATATAATGTTTATATTATTATACAGCTAGTGCTAAATTTCTACACTACCAATTAGCAGCACTAGTTGTGGGCAATTTTTCAAATCTGAATTCTAATCTTGACATAAAAACATAAATTTCACACTTTTAATAGAGTTTGGTTAGAATACAATTGATAAACTGCCATTACTAAGAGTAGTTTGCTTTGAAGTTGACATGCCAGTTCAGATATTAATTCATTCCTATTTGAGATGGAATGATTATCTTCACCCTACCTGCATATTTTGGACGTTATATGAAAAAGTGTCAATCGTTTAAATCGGCCAAACTCTACAGAAAAAGTGACTGCTGCATACCTTCTATGAGCACTGATAATGAGGTGACATGAAATTACATTAAAAAGTTATACCAGAAGAAGCTTAATAGAAACCACTATCGCGCAGTGAGCAAGAAACTGCAAGGAATCGCGAATGATGTGAAGACTGCAGCAAACACGTACGCGTTGTCAGTGTCAATAGAGTGAAAGAACATTACAGAAAAAATTTCAGGAATTTTTTAATTATCTGCTATTTCCGGTTGCTGCGTATTCGTATAACCGCCCGAAGATATTGGTGCCGTCACTTTTAACCTTGCTTTTCGGAAGTACATGCTGCAATTTGACGAGCCAACCAACTGGACCTCACTCGTGTCATATTCTTGAATATCTTCCTCTTGCTTTAGAACATCGGATTTATCGAATAACAAAGCAGTTCCCAGCATTTCGTTACTTATCGATCCTAGACATAAGAATCAAATTACATGTACTATCAGTGCATATGAAATGGCAGTAAGTTTCGAATACAATGAATCTGTTTGGGCCATCAAATACATCCATTCAATCAGAAATTCTGAAGCTGAACTTGGAATAATATGACTTTATTGTTAATGCGTTATAAGTAAAAATTCATTAAAAGCGAATTCATTATGCATCATGTTCACTGAATTTACTAAACTATGATATGAGTCTAGGTTATACTTTAAGGCTATTTTCAATCATATTTAATCCTTCCCGTAATGTCCATGTACCCACATCTAATCGAATAATAAAAGCCTAAATATTGTTTAAAAATATTCAACTACCTACTATAAACATATTTTCAAACATTGTGGCTAATAAAATGGTAATAGTAATATACTTAGAGTGCCATTCGAAATGCCAACAAATGTCCTGATAGCTATAGAATCCTTAAAAATCTGATCGGAGTGCTATAAATACTTTCAATTTAGTGGATTTTTACTGAAGTTCAAAATATAAAAATTGAAGGCACACCTAAATAAGGATCTTGCCCAACGTGGAATAAAAGCCTGTCATTTGTTCCGGCCATAGAGATTGGAGCATTTGGAACAATCAATTCGGCAACGGTATCAGGAAAATCTAGCAAGAGGATCACTTCTTCTTCAATATATTCATCCTCTGAACATTGGCCATCTGAAGGCGCGTGAACTGAACTCATGCCTAAATCAATTTCTGGAATCAATACAATCAGCTAACCTTCGAGAAATTTGAACAAATTAACTAATAGTAGTATTTCAAGAATTATTGTTTGCAACTTTAATTGTTGACAAATATCTACCCAGGACAGTTATCAAATAATTGAAAATGAATATGAAAGGGCAACGAAACTGAAACAAAGGCTTTTAAACCTTTTAGCTTATACTGAGGCAATTTTTGTAAAAAGTCATTTTTCAGAATAATTTCAAAAAGATTAAAAAAGGGTCAGTTGCTATAAAGTTGACACGAAATTCTCTAAGCACCTTGAGATAGAACCTGAAATTAAATCTTAAAATAAAATTCTACGCAATAAAAAGGATCTAGCTCAAAATCTATTGAGCATACTTCGGGTCTATAATACGGTGGTTGAATTCGATTTTTAAATAGAGATGAATTCCGCTGGAGATGGCGCCAGTAGAACTCGAAGGCCTCGAGGTCCCTTGAATCCAGCATTCCGTAAAGCAGCAGCAGAATCAGCTCAAGCAGATGCTCCTCAAGCAGTTACTTTAAAATCTGCTTTTGCAAAAGGTAATAAAATTACAATATTTCTACTGTAAATTCAATGCTGATGTAACTTTAACTTTGATAGCAGCTGAAATGCAGTTATCTTTTCTATATCTTTTTACGGCTCAATGTAAAGAATGTAAAGTTAGTCGAATTTTAAATGAATAAAAATTTAAAATCGGTCACACTGGAAAAGATAAAATTATTTATTACACAATTATTTGAAAAATACTTGTTTAAATTCTTTACTTAATTTTTATTTCTTCACTGAAAATCTGTTGATGAATGATATGATATTTGTAGTTCCCCATAATTAAAGTGCTCAGTGTTTTTTTTATTGAGTTCATTGCATGACCAATATATATAATTTTAAAAAATGGCACTTTGTAGAACTATATGTTACATATGCCATTACTATCAAGAAAGGTTATAGAATTTCATTAGTCGCTGATAAATAAATTAGCAGTCTTTATCACTTTATTTCGAAAGATTTCGAATAAATAAAAGCGATCCATTTGAATTTGCCGGCCCCCTTCCCCATGCAACTACTTTTGCTTCCACTGGACGAATAAAAATACCTAGTTCTAAAATCTATCGCATATATACAACGCAATTACAATTATCATTATTTTGTAACAATGGGGATGCTTAAGTAAAAAACAATAAGGGTATGTTAAAAATGTGTGCTTTATGTTCAGAATCAATTGATCCACAAAACTTAACGAATCGAAATCAGATTAAATTCTAAGATACAAATTGCATAATCTGAACCTTTCTAGCACTATGCCAAAATTGTTGAGCAAAGGTTGACAGTACGTAAAAGGTTCTGAATTCATGACAATTTTTCATATGTCATGCATTTCAATCAGTAATCCACCCTTATTCCATAGCATGTTGTGCTTAATTTAGGATGATAACGAAAACAACTATGCTACTATTTCAAATTATTCAATTTCGAAATCCCAGTTGTTTTTGAACTGTTGATATTTGTGATAGAACAGCAAAATCCTGCAACAACTGTGCCAACGACAACAAGTGTTTTTATTGGTTTTTAGTTATTGGGAGAAGAATAGCTCGATATAGGTGCATGGGGAACTATGATATGTTTGAAAATCTTTGTTCTTAGCATGAAATTTATTCTAGAATTAGCATATAGCATTCTAGAATGCTATGTATTCTGCCTAGTTCATAAAGCAGTAGTCAACTAGGTATTGTCAGCGCATTATCTGCCATTTTCATTTTTGTTCTTTTCTTACTTTTCATCGATGTAGCTCGATCTACTGGAATTATGAGCCTAGTATCAAGAGGTCTTGATCGAGTTCCTCCAGAAGTATTCAACAATTCGGATTTATATGAAGATGAAAAATTTTGGGAAGTTGTCGCTATGCACAAACTCGATTTATCCCACAATGAGATCAAAAGCTTACCTAACGGATGGGGTGCTCTAAAAATGCTAACCAGCCTAACAATAAAGGGTAATAAGCTTGGAAAAGATGCATTACCCATGGATTTATATAAATTACCACTGTTAGCTATCCTGGATTTGAGTGGAAATAACTTGGAAAGCTCGTCTCTTTCTGAAGAAATTGGAAACCTTGGGAGTACTCTAAATTCACTGAACTTAAGTGGAAATAAAATCAGGGAATTGCCGGAATCGGTAGCGGATTTGATGAAACTCGAAGTTTTCAATGTTCAGGTTTCTTATTTTTTAAATATAGAATTTATACATTTCAAAATACAGTTCAAATATATGGTAGGGTCTTTTATTCTCAATTTCGGGGCAAGTTGGGCCAATTCGGTGTTTTCCCACTTTCTCTTAAATATAATATATAATAAATTTCAAATTCCTCTCAAATTAAAGAGTCTAGTTTTGCTAACCATTTGAAAGGTTTTGAACATCAAGTTCTCCTATTAAGTATCGAGTTGAAAATTGAATCATGAGAAGCTAAGGTTCAGCAGAGTTTGAAATTTTATATGCCATATTCGGGGAAAGTCGAAAGGCTAGATTTATTGTTTTTGAGAGAAATAACACAGATACAAATGAAGAAGATTTTTTCCGAATAAAAAGCAATTCTATACACGAAGAAGAATTTTCGATGGTGTTTCATCAAATTAAGCAAATAAACAGATTCGTTCTTTTCGGTTCAATACACAGTTTGGCATCACACAGTTCAGTATTGATGACTTGCATATACATATATATGTGTAAAATAGTTAATTTCGAACGATTTGTTTCATTAACTTAAGAATCAATTAAAATTATAGAATATTATGCCGACTATGCACTTGACAAAAGGTGATATATACTTTTAAAAGTTACAATTTTCCTTATTCAAATTCATTTGTTGATATTTTACGGCGTAGGGTCTTGAAAATTGTTATCTTTCAAGCTATCAATCTACAAATTTTTAGTTTCACCGTGGAGGCAATATGAAACTAAAGACTTGTAATTATGTTTCATGGACAGTTTAGTGCTTTCTAGCCTATATTTGACTGTAACTTTTCATATGAATATTTTTCTAGGAATCATTCACATGGAACTTAACTGAACTGTCACAGGAAAATATATTCAAAGCCTCCAATTTTAATAATTCTGAAATATTATGAATAAAATTATAGTAACCTCTGTTATCCTCTTGCTTATCATGGAATCTGAACACCATTGAAATAGAATTCTAAAAAATTCTTAAAAATCTAAAATAATCGTTCAGGAATATAGCTCTTAAGCTTGAGCTTAGATATATGCAGATACTGAATTTAAGAGCAGAAAGTGAAGAATGTGCATTTCAAAATTATTTTTTTAAGTTCCACATTATTAGTAGTCTCAAAATTTGTAGAAATTAAATTGTTTTTGCTAATGCAGGATAATATTTTGGAGTCTTTTCCAGTGAGATTTTCAAAATTATCGAAGCTAATGCAACTCAATGCTTCCGGAAATAATATTTCCAGACTCCCAGAGAATTTTTCAAAATTATCACAATTGCGTCTACTGGACATGCGAAAAAATCGGCTTAGCTGTATTGGTTCGGCCTTATCTGAGCTTTATAACCTTACAATGGTTGATTTTCGAGACAACAGCATTGAAATTTTTCCAAGTTTACCCACTACCTCTGAATTAGCAAGGCTGTATTTGGCGTTTAATCAAATACGAACTATCGGTGAGTTTCATTTACGGGTATGACTCAGTTTGACTTGTAGCAATTTTAGCAACTCATGAATTAACATTAACTTGTTTGGATCATTTCAAGTAAACATAATTTTTTAATTATATATGATGCAACACCGTGAAATCCCAGAAATGAGTTTGATTAGAGCTAAAATTTTTTATTTTTTAAAGGGGCAGATGGCACTATATTCTTGTTATCTACCAATTTTTATCCAATTAGATATATTGATTTCTCAAGTTGAATGCTACTTATTGGTCTCAAGTACATTAAATCTGCCCAATTAGTATTTAAAGATTCTAAATTAAAGGATTTAGCAAAGTTATCTGTTTGAATGTTACAGATTTTTTTTGTCTTAAATTTAACATTTTTATGTTCTTGCGCAAATCACTTGTCTTTTACTCGGGTTGAAATGACTTATTTGTGTCGTTGCCAATTACGTGCAGTACACGATAAGCAAAAAACTTATTCTTGAAAAAAAATCAAATTTACTCAATTTCATATTTTGTAGGCATTCTATACGTATTGAAGCGATGTACTTTTATTCAATTTTTTTTATTTCAGTCTATTGCTTTCAAATTTTATCCTTTAATTTTCAAGCCGCGATTGATAGCACAGGTCAACAAGCACATAAATCAGGTTAAACCTGTCAGAACTGCAATTTTTTTGCTTTAGAAACTAATTTCAAATATTGACATTAGTTTTCGGTGAATTGCAGAATAGTCCACTAAAAAGGTGGGATTTTAAGAGAGTAAATAAGCTACAAATGAAGATGAATTTAAAATGGCAAACACATAATTTGATGACATTTCTAGTCATGATGAGTTGTTTATTTTTGTTAAAAAGGCGAATTTCAGAATAATTTCTAAAGGACTAAAAATAATCGTGACATACTTTCACCTTTTTTTCAGTAGTAGATCAAAACTTGCTACAAGATTTTTACCAATATTTGAAAACTAGAAAAGCTCCTTTATATTTTCTCTACATGTATTTTGCTGCCTTATTACTGCACTTCAGATGGAAAGAGCCTTCTGGCAGCGGCATCAGGTCTCGTTGAAGTTCATCTTCAAAACAATTTTATAGAATATTTGCCTGATGAAGTTAGGTCTCTTTCAAAGCTAAAAATGTTGGATTTATCGTGCAATTCTCTTAGGGACATTCCTACATGCTTGGGGTATCTAGGTAAGTTACTGCTTGGAGTATGAATGCTTATGTATATGATTCAATCTAATGGATACGTGTACTTATGAATGAGGCTAAAGTTGCAAATTATATATAATTTTCACTGATAATAATTAAACCAAGAAGTTGTATTATGTCTAAGTTTAACTTCACTTTTAATGGATTTAAAATATAATATGTTGATTTGGTAGTCCGAGCCAATTTGTTATATCCAAAGTTTACGATACAGCAGTTAAATATAGCTTGATTTTTTTGTCTGTGCGATTGATTTACTTGCTCGATCCTATGAGCAGTATTAAATTTTTCCACTTGATTGATACATTTATATATAGGCATGAGTGAATGTAAGTATATATGGGTCAGTTTATTACTTTTAAAATTCGTTTTAGTGCATCAATCGTGCACAACGATCTCCCAGTAAAACGAGAAAATTAGGTAAAAATAACTATTCTAAAAATAATTTTTGTTGTATATTAGCATTTTTATTGGAGACCAATCCTATTCCCCGGAAGATTTTATTCATAATTTGAAGACTCTTTAATTTTTGTACCTTACTAGGAGCACTGAATCGACTGATTCTTGCTGGAAATCCTTTGAAAACAATAAGACAAAATCTTATTACAGGATCAACACTGGAGTTGAAGGAGTATCTTAGGTATATAACTTTCCTCATTTTAGGCATATGCCAAATTAAGCCTAATGTACACTCATTCTTGGGTAGGTTTTTGTATTTTAGTGAACAATTACTTCTGCTGCCCATAGTGTTTAGTGTTATAATAGCATTATTTTGGAAATTTAAAAATCAAACCACGCACACAATTTCATTTTACAGGTGAATGAACATGATTTGTGGACCTCAACCGTGATTTTCTCGTCCCAAAATATTGTAGCGCCCCTGAATTTATTGCAATATTTTGAGCAATTTAAATGAGCGTTGATAACATCATTGACGCGATTTTTACATGAGCACTGTCTGTTATAGAGATTTCAGAAATAATATGAATGAATCTAGGCCTTAGAAAGTAATTACAAATAAATATTTAAATGATTTAGGTGCAAACGTTAGCAAACCAAAAGAGCTTAATTTCGGCATACCTGAAATAATCACATGTGACTTATTGAGGATGTTTATCAATGTGGTCCTTTTTTCTTTTGAGTGGCAGCCTTTTTCTAAAATTGTAAGTTTTGAAGTACCAATTTTGGTAAAAATTGCGCAGATTTCCAGACTAGCAAATGAAAGACGTATCAGGACTGTTGCCATACGTTTTGTTCTAGAATAGCTCACTCGGTATACTATTTGGATAACCGGCCAATCGGTATTACTCTTTCGATGTCCGTTAACTTTCAATTATCAAAACACAAAACTGCATATTAAACTTTTAGCTGTGAAGATTGAATGTTTTTGTAACTGATGCCTTGCTTCAAGAAAATATGGATATCTGCCTAATTGGTTAATATTACTCTCTTAGCTGATTTTTCCTCATTTTTGACATTTTTTCTATGAAGCCACAATTGTAACATGATCTTAAAAATATAAAAAATTTTCAATATTTTCTGTTGGACAGAAAGCGCGCTTCTCCTGATGAAATTTCAAAGTTCGGATCCGAAGAATTACATGAAAGTTCAGAGTTAGGAACCGCTAATTTAGGCAATGATCCTGTTTTAGCAGCATTGCTGGGGGAAGCAATGGTTTCTGGTGCATTGGTTTTATCGAATAAAAACCTTCAAGAGTTACCAAACCTGATATATACGAATGAACGCGTTAAGGAAGCCATCACAAGAATAGATGTAAGAGTTTTATATTTTAAAATTTCCTTTATTGCGGTGCAGTAAAATTTGGATGAAACAAATTTGCTTTTCGCAAATTTTCACTTGTAACAAATAAACGAGAAGTTGTGCTATGCCTTGTCTGCTTTAGATTTTTGGACATATCAAATTTTGGGTATAACGAATTACTTCAGTAGTCCAAACTAATTCCTAATGTTCAAGTTCATTGCAGTGGTTTCAATGTTAAGGTAATACAAAGCTATACTCAAATATCCGATTATAGCGCATCATCACTGAAAAATTGAAATTTTTCAAAAATATTGCTGCATCCCGGATTTGGTTCATTAGTGAAATTTTCTTTTTCACTGGCATGACTATTCGAAGTAAGAAAAATTAAAAAAACTTTCATTTGAAAGCCTCAATTTTCCATCCAATGTGACCCTCTTCAAAAGGATTACTACTAAATATCAAGCCACAAGTTTATGGGCTAATAGAAATATCTTGCAAAATTTGCTTCTATTTCATGTACCAATTTAATTTAGCACATACGCACTGACTCACGCATTTATTTATTTGCTGTTGATAATGATATTCTAAGTTTATAATTCATGCATTTATATTTTTTACAGTTATCATCAAATAAATTTGAGCATTTTCCAGTTGAATTATCTCTGCTTTCAAGGCTAAGAGAGCTAGTTTTAGACGGTAATAGTATTAAGCACTTACCTGCAGAACTGGGTAAAATTGGCTCGTTAAACCGGTTATCTTTAGCAAAAAACCGACTAGATGCTTCATGCATGCGAATTTTGTTGAACGTGCCATACCAACTGCCTTTGATATCATCTCTAAAAGATTTGAATCTACAGAAAAATCAGGTGTGGATGCTGAATTTACTGTTAATATTCTGCAAAATGTTAATCTACTGAACGATCTATTTTATCGTTTGATGGCTTTACACTCCTCCAACCTCCCTTTCCTGGAGTATATTGATGTCTGTAAACCGATTTATATTAGATTAACTAAAAGCTTTGGATGTAACCGATGGTACTTAATTTATGAAATATCAATTGTACTTATATTATATTGTATACATTCTTATTCGATAATGAAATTACTAAAATACCGAGAAAACATATCGAAAATTATATATATATATATATATCCGGTATATTTGCTAAATTTTGTTTCACCATTAATTGCAATATGGTATAAATTATAATTTTAGTTAGAACACAAGAACAAAAGTTCAAGAAAAAACCAATAATTTATGTATGCATTGCATTGCATTTTTCGCGATGTGTAGCTTAATATTCATTTTTGCTGCCTATAATTCTATGCGTCAATTTACATCCTAGCATGCTGTCTAGTGATGCCATTCAATGTTGCTAAACTATACCTCCTAATTGGGCCTATTCGGGGTGCCCAAAAATATTCCCTTCAGTCTAGAATCGCAAATATCACATACAGTAAAGTTTTGATTTTATTTTTTCATCTCTATTCAAGAAAATTTTTTAAAGTATAAATATAAATCTAGTACAGCTCTCCGTGTTTTAATAGGGGATAAATGATTATGTATTAAACCAAGTATTTGTTTTACCTTTTTGAGTTGGTTTTAAATTAGTGTAAATGTACGTACAATATTCATATATAACTCCAGGGTTTTATAATCGGGAGAAGATGGTACAATAGTTAAATCGCATTTATTTTTACCTTCTTATTTGTATTTTCATCTTAAATTTATATATATATATATATATATATATAAGTATGTTATTCGAACACAAATCTACTGTGCTATCACGGGGAAAAGATAGGACTAGAAAAAAACAATTTTTTTCGTTCTTTTTTTTCAGTTGGAGAGTATTCCAGAATTTATTTTTGAATTAGTGGAACTTCAATCTCTATGTTTGGGCTTCAATCTACTTGAAGACGTATCTAATTATCCGTGGACAAATTTTGCTATGCTCCAGTCATTAGATTTAAGTGACAATCGTATTAGCACCTTGGGGAATTTTGAACATTTATCCTCTCTAAAGCATTTGAATCTGGCAAATAATGAGGTAAAGGCTTCCAAAATGTATATATAGTATTCCTTCTAATATAACGCATATTTCATCAACCAATTTTCACATTAGCGAAGATATAAAAAAGTCGTATTGCGCCCTGATTTTCAGATACAACGAATCAATTTAGTATATCCAAAGTTTAATGTCAATGAAGTGATTTTAAATCACCGAAGTGTGCACTGTTATATATATGATTTTTTTCTGATGTTCGATACCCTTTTTCGACCCACTTTTGCAACTTGGCCATCAATATGAAAAATTGGTAGTCAACATCAATAATTTAGTAACCAGTATTCAAATATTGGCATTCAAGTTGAAAAATTGACATCCAATAATGAGAATAAAGCGTTCATTTCAGCAGTTTAAAATTGGATTATTGAAGTTGAACTATGATTCTATCTCTTTAAAGTTCTTGATGTCTATCCAACCTGAATTGATATCTGCTGTAGTTTTTTCCTGTTTGCTTCTCATTTCGATTTATTATTATTAGATCCTTTCTATTTTGTCGCTCATGATTTCTTTCCTTTGATTTGTTACATTTGGCATAGTTCTCGTGATTGATACCAGTCTTAATGATCTTCATTATTTTGATGCTTTTCCAATAATTGGACTGATGCGATTTATGTATTTTGGTTTTAACTCTTAATTTACATTGATTGGTCTATCGCTTTCAGTGCCTGGTTCAATTTCCTATAATACGCAAAACATTCATTACATATAATTTGAAGTTTACGGTATTGAGAAATTTGTCGTGCTGTTGAAAGTAAAATGGAATGCTCTAAAGATTTTAGTTTACGTTACATCTCACTTTCTTGTCTATTTATGGTACCTTTCTTTCGCTGATCTTTTTTTATCATGTAAATATTCTATTTATAGCTTTTTAGTTAACTTACCTACATGTTAGATTCAAGTTTGCCTTCAAATTTTTGGAACTTGAAAGCAATGCATCTCATATGATGTCTTCCAACTTTTCATAGTTGATAGCCAATTTGTCAGAGTCGAATGTCAATTTTTCAAAGTTCAACGAGAAAAGTCTGTATACTATTCAAAATACTCTTTTATCCCAATACCAAATATGGCCGTTTTCGGTAATTTTAATAAAAAGCTTAATGCTCAACAAAATACATTAATTCCAAGTATTGTGTCAAAGCATCAGACGACTTAAAGTTAAGTTTTTAGTGAACTTTGGTGCTTTAGAAGTTGATTAGCATTATAAAACACATTTTCATGTTTCTTTATGTACACATATATACGATCATATGTACCCTCAATATTTCTCTTGTAGTTGGCAGTTATACCTCCAAGAATAGGATTATGCGCAGGCCTGCAGACTCTACAAATTAGTGGCAACCCGCAGAGAGCTCTTCGAATGACTACGGTAATTAAAAGCTGTATGTTTTTTTACTATGTCTTTAACATATCAGTGGCAAGTGTTATTAACATTATTTTTATAGCTAATCCAAATGGAAGTTGATTACAGTAATGATCAACGTAGTATTTGTGTTCGAATCTATCAGTATGAATCATTACACGACCACTTTATTATATTTTTTTTATTAGTTAAAAATTACTGGAAATGAAACATTAGTTGTTGATATTAACTGGCGGTATTGGTGTTAATGAAATTGTTTCGGTAAATCTGATTTTGACATGTTCATGCAAATTAATGTTAATTACACCACTTAAAACTAATGCTATTTGACAATCAGTTCAGCTACATATGCGCAGACCTCAGCAGTGGATTTTTTTCCTTCACTATGATAATTCTTCACGACATTCAATGACCTAAATTAGTGTCAAAAATACTAATTTTGCCAGTAATACTGTCCACAGGCACTAAAGTCTTTAAATACTGCAGCTGCAGTAATTTTTGCTATTCTGTAGTTTAGCTTTAAGGATTCTATAAAGTAAACTTCAGATATGATGAATTCAGGACTACTGAATTGATTTCTTATATTCGAATATTATACACTGCACACAAGGTAAATTTTTCATATTTTTGTTAAAACTAAAAATTTGTTTTAAGGGAATTCGTTACATTCAAGGTTTACTGCATGTAAAAAAGTTTTAGATTTTTCCTTTCAGATTTTGAATATAGCTCCAGGTTTAATAGTTCTAACAAAATAAGCCTATTTAAGATGAATTATATTAAAATTGCTAAAAAAAAGTATGCGTGTAACCAATGCAAACCAATGGAAATATCCGATATTCCACAATGCAAATAGTTATTCAGGTACAAGTAGTCAGCATTGTATACTCAGATCTGAATATATTTGTGAATGCAACGCATGCATTATACATTCATCCACAAGTACGCATGTACATGATCAATATGTGTTGATAAGTTCTTACTCTCAGGTTGACCGAGGTATTTCACATGTGCTGCAGTACTTGAGAGATAGAATTCCCCCAGGAGAAATTCCCCCTGAAAAAGTACCCACTAAAAATGTACCCGAGTCTGAAAACCTCCAAAAACTAAATAGTGCAAATTCTGTTGGAGCTATTGCATCAATAGAGGATGACCCCGAAATGGCATCTATTTGTATGAATATATCAAATTTATGTATGGAAATTGAAAATCCAGGAGTTTCTCATGCAAAATTGTACGCTCTTAAGAAACAGCTGCAAATTGCAAAATCGCAAAAATTAAGACTAGAAAGAAGCCGAAGCTCAAAAAAGTAATGATATATTTTTTAGTGAAAAATCTTCTTCATAGTATTTGAATTTTGCATTGTTTCCTATCAAAGCATTTTCTTTGCCAGGACTAGAATTATCAGGAAGTATTACTACAAATATACAGGCATCTGTGTTGTACAGGGAAAATTCTCCTTGCTGTGTAATGATCATCGTCATGCAGTTTTCCTTGCATTACCATTTAGTAGAAAGTGTTGCTACTGGTTGAATGTCACATGCAAATCTATTTTTCAACTACTTTTGAATATTAAAGCAAAACAATTTCATGCTGCCACATCATCCATACCCCATAAATTGAAGGCATCATCATCAATTCAATCAAAATTAATATTGTGAAGCCATTGGCGGTACATCAGTGTACAGAACTAGCATCAGTCTTGCATTAATCCATTGCTGAACTGAAAATGTGCCAACTAAGGTTCTTGAATTTGTTGATCATGGTATTGTATTTATTTTAGATAAAAATCAGTTCAGCTATGAAAAATCAAAGAGTAAATGACTCAAGTTTAACTTGCACATTCTCTTGGATTGTTACAATGCAGGTGTTAGATTTGCTAGTGTAAATGTAATATACACACTCCCACATATACTTTAACTCTATCTGGCTGTCTTAGAAACGTGAAACACAACAGAACAGGAAACTGTGACAAAAATGTGTACATTTATCATGCACTAATTGAGTTGATAGAAGTGAGCTAACTCTATCATTATAATCAATAATAGTTTGGCTTGTTAATTCAGATATTGGAATATTAAGTTTAGAAGCCCTATCTATGATTTTGTCATCAATATCGGTAATGTTTCTTACATATAAAACATTATCTGGGCCACAACAAAATATATAACCCTACTGGCATCTGTGTAGCCAATTTAATTGGAATGTCATAAATGAAAAATGATTGCAGCTATAAAAATAGAATTAATCCCTAAGGGAGTTAATTATTAACAAGCTGATAAGATATATTTTTTTTAGTAAAATAATGTTAGTTTTGTGGATACTACTAGCCTTGTTTACTCTAAATTAAACATTGCTAATTTTTGAAAAAAGCAATATCAGTAAACTAAATATTTTTTGTACTTTCACCATATATTCTATTTGAACACTCTGCTGACTCCCCCGAAATGACTATTCATGCATGCCTTCAGAACAATATGACCCATGCATATATTGCAAATATTCCAAGAAATAGTTGTGGTGGGAGTGTGCCAAGATAATGGCATATAAGTATACCAAAGCACCTAAAATACAAGCATTGACTTAGTCATATTTCAAAAGTTAGAGATGAGCTATCAGGCCATTACATTTTATTTTTTAAATTAAGTGAATGTAGGATTCTAAAAGTCAGTCGGTCAGTCACTAACTTTTTATTGAATGTAACGCGATGATAAGATAATGCATTAATTCAGTTTTATTAGTTCTTTTCATATTTACTTTTTCGAGCCTTTTTTATATATTTGAATTTCAGGATGGAACGATTGGTCAGTCGGCCAGATCACTGAAACAAAAAAGCTGTCATGTCTCAGGTCTATAAAATTGCAAGGAAAATACAAATAAAACTCATGATAGGTTTGTAATTTTGTTTGAATATCTTGTAATGAGTTTTAAGTTGAACCAAGAGTTTTGCTACTGACTAAAAAAATTTGTATGCTATCAGGAAATTTTCAGAAAATTTCTGAGATCTTGCTTTAAGTTAGATTTTTCAGATTTTAGTATTTAAATCGTTGCTCATTTAATAGGATCTCTATTTAAATTCTTCAAATCACAATATTATCATTAAAGTATTTCCCTTTGAAGCTTACCCAAAACAAACTATGTTTATAAAATAAAGAAGTGATGGATTTGCAATTCTGTGGTGTTCGGAGATACGAGGTGCCCAACCAAAGAAGCATCACTGTACATGCATGTTTTCATGAGTTGAAGTCTTAATGATATTGATGCCCTGCATCTAACTTGAACAAAAAAATTCAGAAAAATGAATTGAGTATTATATTCTATCATAGTTCTAAGTAGATTGGATTATATTGGCTAAGTCCCGAGTGCATAAAGGATCCCGAATAGGGGCCCCAGTATGTTAATTCTGGTGTAATATCAAAATGGACATGAGTTTGCACAAGCTAGCTCACTAAAGCTTAATATATTGACAATGCAGTTACATTATTGAGTCATCTTACTATTTGTTATCATATTTCTCAAATGTAACTGAAGGCCAACTAAATAATTCAATCGGCTGCCATGTAATTATAAAAAGCACTATTCAAAATATAAATTATTTCTCCCACAAAAATGGTAACTGCAACTCTAAAACCTCCCTTGAAAATTGGTCAAAGGTCAAAACTCCATCTAAACTTGATTTCATAAGTTCTGTTACTTCCTCTTCTCTGGCTGTGTCGCTGTCAACCAAGACGGTGACCATTCCTAGTTCTTTAGCTGTAACTAAATTTTTGAAACTATCTTCAAATAGTACAACCTCGGATGCATCTACTGCAAGTTCGCAAAGGACCTGAATATATACATACGTACAGGATTGAAATCAAATTCTCCTAAAAATCCACTAATACAAAAAATTAAAATCCAAAATTGAACTTATAAAATTTTGTCATACTTTCCAGCAAAAGTTATATATCTGAAAGGATATACAATCAGTTGCATAATTTCTTCGATATGTCATTTTTTTGCATAATCTACGCAAAAAAAAGTGTTTTTGAAGGTTACTTCTAGTACTTTTTTAGTAATAAAAGGTCAGTAACCATGGATAAAATTTTTTTTGCTTGTAAGAAAACAGAGTAAAACTTATTTACATAAAAAAATTCAGCAGAGTACTAATAAGTGAAAAAATTACTTCAGTATGTGTGTAAAACATAGGCCGTTAATAGAAACAATTTTAAAATAAAAAATAGGCTATTGCTGAAAAGGATTTTTGACAAACGCCAGGCATAGCGTTGTAGCTTGTTTATAGCATGAAAAATAAAACAGCATGCTATTTTGTAAACAATAACTAATATATTTTCAACGTTAATTTTATGCAAGTAGAATTGAGTCCCTACACTTAGAGGCTTGAAAATAAATGACACAATTCTCAATTTAATTTATATAAGAAACAATAAAATAACTTTTAACGAATTTCATGAAATCCGATGAAGAAAGTAAACGCTAGATGCCTACGCTGTCCCTGGAATTATGTCCCAAATGAAAGGTCACAGTTATGGATACGTACATTAAAAACTATTCTTTTCAAATGAATATACACAAAATTTCACGTGACCTTTTATTTGGGACAAAGTTCCGGGTTGAGGAAGAGAAGCTAAGTAAACGCATATTTTGATGACTCTACTGTTCGTAATTGTGACCAATTTCTGGCGAGAGGTCAAATTTTATTATAATTTCTGAAAGTTTTTAAATGGACAAAAGATTTAGTGTCCTGTTAACTATTTTCACTGTTATCTCGGCATTTAACGCACCAAATGATCCTTTGCGTGTGCTACAATATTGAAAAATATACAAACAAAGAGGTTCAAAATGTTGAATTGCATTTCCAAATAGCTTATTCACTCCATACCAGTCACGTGTTATTAATAAAACTGCCATGAGGTACTACTTTATTTTCAAAACTTCATCTCCAATTTATGCACAAAAATGCTTAACTGATTCCCAGGTAGAAAAGGTAGCAAAATTACATTAAATCTTGTTTTGCGTTAGAAAAAATTAGAAATGTGATCTTTTGACAAAAAAGCAATTCATTATTAACCGAAAAGTCTCCAACCTATATGTTTGCTCTTTCAAATCTGTTTTTATTTGTGACCATTTTATTATTCTAATATTCTATTTTGTTTAGAATTATTTCATACCCATTTAACGCATTTATCCGTTAAGCTATTATAATCTCAGTTTTAAGCGGTTTATCTTTTTTACATCAAGCAGGGCTTATAATATTTGCATCGTTTCGAACTTTTATGTATTTTAGCTATTCGGTAAGTGAAGAGTTCATTTTTTGCATAGAATTGGGTAAAAGGTCAGAATAATATTTAAGATCCCTGGTAAGTATAATTGTAGGCAAATCTTGTATGATTGAACCTAATTTCAAAGCATATCGATGAACAATTGAAATACCAGTGAACGCAATGAATCTCTCGAATTCAATAATTCATTATATTTGAGCGTACCTGTTACGAGTAATCATACTTGGTCATTGAAATGTAGATCTTAATGAATTCAAGTAACACAACCAATATTGATAAACTCACCTTATCGTATACTTCTCGTTCAGGTTTACAAAACTGACCCATATATGTTGCGCCGTATACTCTTTTAAAGAGATGAGATATGCCAAGCAGATTCAGAATTTCCTGAAGAAATGCCAAAATCTCATTAAAAGATCGAATTGAGGATTTTGTAGCAATGTATTATGATTTTATAGAATGTGCTAGAACGCGAAACTGAATTTTCGTAAAATAGAAATATAATTCATTTGAGTTTCTGAATAAGTTGAGAAACATTCTTATAATACCTCGGCTTCTTTTTCATTGCAATTTGTAAAGACATATTTTTCCTGTGGTAAACTCTCAATCATGTCAATCAAATGTGTTGACGCTTTGACTAGAAAATCTGAACTTCCTCTTCTAGATTCTGCCCAGTACTCGTTGGAATCAAAAATATAGCCTTCAGCTCTTAAACCGCGTAATGTTTGATTGTATTTCTTAAAGAGAGGTGCCCAAACTTCTCTAGGGTTAGGAATATTGAGAGTTCTTTCCATGAACCCAAATAATTGTTGTCGGATATGGTCGCCGTATCCATTGTCAGTTGGATAGAGAGTGCCGTCCATATCGAAAAGCAGAACTTTGCATGATCTTGCCTTGCCACATTGCATTCGATCCCAATTATGTACTTTAACAGAAAATAGCACTAATTTCTCCAATAAATTTTGCTGCGTACAAAAAACATCGAGTAGTGGATTTCCTCCTTCTGCGAGCCCTTAGAGCTAATGTAACTGTCACGACTATATCCAAACATAAAAAACCATACTTTTTCCCATATCTTTTTAGTAGTCATTTTGGCGCTTTTTTATGCAATGAAAGTATTTCTCATTGCATTCATATAGAAAAAATATCTATATTTGAAGTTCACTAAGGCATGCATAGTGATTAACAAGTATGAATCATTCTCGGACTGATCTTGAAAGATTGAGGCATATATAGCTATCGATTCGTCTTTAGTGTTTGTTACTAAAGGCAAAAAGAGTGAGGTGAAGGAGCACATGCTCTCAAAAAAGATTCATTAAGTTTCAGGGCAATGATTATTGCGGATACTACTAAAGCCCTGCTATGGAAAGGACAGGATCTATTCCACAAAGATTCAGAGAAAGAGGAAGACGAATATAAAAGGGTTTGGCAATAATTATCTCGTCAAGAATGATGACAAAAAAGAAGATATCCGCATTGAATAGATTAATGCTATAAATTTCGAAAAGAATTCCAATTCCTCTTCTGCTCATGATAATGATGATGCTGTTCGAAAAAGGTTTCATGTTGAAAAAAAGAAAAGTCAAGGACAACAAAAACCAAGAAGCAATTTTGGAAGAGGTCTTTGTTGAAACTATTTAGTGATACATCGATTGATTTTTCTTTCGTAATTTTGACTAAAAGTAGAAATAAAAATATTTTACAATTGTGGTAATTATGAAACAGCCATCTAAAACATATCATAGATCTTTTAATGATATGTCTCTGAAGGCCCAAAATAAGCTATCAAAAAGAACTACAAAGAAAGTTACACATAGTTTAGATGATTTGGAGAGACCTAAGCCAGTCAAAGTATTGCTTCACAAGCGACAAAATAGGTTTGTTGAGTTAGCCTGGAAAAGTAATCAGTCTTTTTCAAGTTTTTTATTTTATGGGTTGATAGGATTCAAGTGTGTTTCCGTACAAAATTTGGAATTTGGGCGATACTGATCCCAGAATCTGTTAACTTAAGTCCTGTATTACTTCAAGAAAAATAAATGCTTAAACATACATGTGCATAAGCATATTAATCTAAAATAAATTAAAAACAATGTTATTGAAGATTTCCAGCAAAATCTCCATTACAGATTGGAAAGAACTAGCAGTTAGGTTCCAGTTTTAGCCTATTTAATTGGCCAGAAATTTTTATCAGTTGATTCCGCGGCGCTACATATTACAGCCTCCAGCAGAATAATCGAATTTCATCTGCAGCAAAGCAAAAAGTCAAATATAATGACATGTACTTTTTGCCATCGCAATGAAGTTCTCAAACAGAAAAAAACTGTCAAAGGAAGAGAGAAAAAAACTATAACTTGCAGTTCTAATCGGAAGGTAATTTTAAAATTGAGCTATAAATCCAAATAAAATGGTTATTAGTAAGGCTTTCAATAGGCACAATTACAATCTAAGATCTAAAGATTTCAACATCAGCAACGTTCAGAATATATCAAGTGATCTATCCTGCTGAATGAATAAACGCTACAACATAATGAAATTATCGAGGAAATTAAAACACTTGCACCAAGCAAAATAATGAGAGGTCAGGTACTTTAAGATTATGTAATCAATAAGTACTTCAATAATACTTCAAGGGTTGCATTTAAACACCAAATATCAGGTCATATTGATAATGTCGTGGATTCAGCACATCAAAAAGTCTTTGACCATAATTCCTATTTTTCAAAATTTGCGGAGCTGTGCATCAAAAATTAAATATGGGGCTGGTTCTGTAAAATGGATTTGTATGAAGATGGAACCTTAAAAGAACATTTTGGGCAGAACCACTACAAATAAACAATTTAATTCGGTTTGGAGATATTATTAAGCAAGCAACTCAAACAACTTGAAAGGATTATTTTCAATCATTATTTTTTAATGTATATTTTTGGACTCTACTGCTGTAAAAACTATATGTCAACTACCTTTAAGTATAACTAATACAGTCCATGATGAAAATAGGAATATACATTTGGTTCATTAATTATTATGCTAGTACTAAATTTAACCTCTTTTTATTTTTTTTACTGGAACACAGTAATCCTCTGCCAAACATTTCAAATTCACGGATAGGGAAAATTTTAACTGATTTTTTATTGTTTTTCAAAGATGTTTAGTAATAATTATCTGCAAACCTGGTTCACAGATCGTAATACAGCTGCAAAAAGCTGCAATTTCACTCTCTCGGCCAGAAACAACCCATCTGTGCTGTGTATGGCACATACAAAAAGAAGAAAAATTACAGTCATGTCTTGGAACAAAAGAAATTAAGGTTACTTCATCTTATTTGTTTCATTTTTTGAATGAACATGTATTTCAAATGTACTCATTTTTGCATGAAGACTTTAACACGGCACTTTGTAAGCACATCAAGAGTTGCCAACATGACAGTATCAAAACTGGTGGTTAAACACAACTACCACTGTCAGTGGAAAAACAAAAGCAATTGAATATCTGAACAGCCTCGATAATATAAGGCATATGTGGGTTTTTGCATACCAACATAGTTTTCTGACGTTAGATATGAATTCTACTCAGTGATGTAAAGGCACGTTTGAAGCAATAAAACGGATACTAGTAAAGCAGGAAACATTGCACAAAGCATTTTTCTCTTTCAAGTCATTACAGAATTGCAGATTGACATTCAAATGAGACAGTAGAAAAAAGATTCATTTCCTCAAAGCTCTATGAAAGAAGATCTATCTGCATTTCAAAATATTTTGCGTACGCAAAGAAATGTGCATCTAATTGATACGGAAGAGGCTGAAATGCATTTCGGTGAATTTAGCTACAAATCATTGCAGGGAGAAATTGATAGTTTTCCATTTTGCTCAGTTGAAAAAAAATTCCTCGATAAACAGATTCAAGTATGAAAGCAATGAATTAGAAAAAATTGCATTTATGGATCCAGATCTGTCATTAGATAGTTTGCATATAAAACTAACTGAAATTACTTTTCTAATTCATGCTATGGTTCTGATAATCTTGCTATTGCAGAATTTTACTCTTAAACTTGTAATGTTGGGATAAATAGTGAAATTTCTTTTGTTCTTACTGCATAAAAATGATATAGTAGTGTGTACCTCCATAAATCTATTACAGTTAGCATATTGTATCTTCATATAATGGCATGCTAGCAATAATTCTGAACCAATTTCTCAGAGTTTTCCAATACACTGCTGCATAACATGATTCCAAGTTGAATAAAATCTGAAAGTCTCTATGCAACAATGCTTCTTGAACTCAATGATGGAATAAAAGAACATATGTCTTATATTCTAAGAAATGAAATGAGTATTTGTAACTTTACAGAAAAATATGAACAAAATAAACAGGGCCCTGCATGGTCTGAATGATAAAACATGCAAAAAGTGTGATAGACGCAGATATTTGGGTAATCTCAAAACAGATTGTACAAAGCTTGTGAGAATGGTATGGAACAGAAATAACTGACTGAAAAAACTGGTTTTAAAAGAAATTCAGTCAGATGAGATGGATAATTGTGCAGGTGCAGTAAAAAAACCTGAAATATATGGACCTGGTAAGGCAAATAATGTAATAAAGAAAAAAGTCTGACAGAAACTAATATATATTTATTTATATGTACTAGGAATAAAAAGTTTGAAGAACAGTATGAAGCTTCACCATTAAGTAAGGTATGAAAACTCATTCTGCTGAAGTACTGAAAAAAGTATAATTTTTTTCCTGATTTTGATGTAAAGTTTCTGATGCTTGCTGATCCTACTCCATATATTTCAAAAAAAATTTATTAGTAATTGCAGCATATCTCTATAATAAACCTTTTGTAGAAATATGGTGCAATCATTGTTTAAGAACAATCAACTTGCAACGAAGATAAGTTGCAAATGACATTAGTTGCATACCATTTTTTTACCTTAGGTAGTGTAGTGCATTTAATAATGGTTGCTAAATTACAGTTAATCAACAGATCAGCTTTTGCAAGTCCATGTGAAATACTATAAGTCAAGAGCTTCACTCAACTTATATCATATTGATAACGCTCTTCAAGACCAACCGCAGATAAACATGTTAAACCAGCAAGTTTAATCTGTCATTCTACACGTCAGCTCACTAAAAAGTTTCTAAATTGTTCAATAAACAATATGAAAGATTCTTAATTGAATTAAAAGATATACTTGTTCATTGATACAAAATTCACCAATATATCCTCGGAAACAATGTAATATAACCTCAATAAAGCTATTATGAAACTCATGTTTTAAGTCCCTGTTCTAGCTGGAAATAATACTACTTTACATTCAATAGCTCCATAATGCACTAATTGTCATACTATCACACATCTACAATGCCAAGTTTGCTTTGAGTTGGTATCTAAAAGATATACTTTTTAAATAAGCAGTAAATTCTCTTGATACATGTAAAAAATAATTCAATTGATCTAAAGTTTACTTTAAAAGCAAACAATAGGTTTCAACTGACATTTAGCTATCTAACTTCTATGGTCCCTCAATAAGGCCAGTCATGCAGACCATGAAAATAATCGTCTTATTCCGGTGGTAGTTGGCTATAGTGAAGCCAAAAAAAACCCAAATCTAATTAATCTTTTTAAAACGGAATCTTGAAGAACTGCAGCCATTGCAATAGACTTATTCTTGGCAAAAAGCAGTGTTCAAATCTCCAATTCTAAGAAAAATCCATATATTAAATGCCCTTCCAAGTGCTCTCCAAGTTTTCACAAGTATCAGGATTTGATCTGTTTCGCCGTGATCTGTTGTTGAACTGTGACTCTATGGACTTAATTCATCTTATATGTGTATTCTTGTAAAGTACATTCTTTTAAAGAGTGTTCTCATTAGTGTGTTCTCATAAGTATGTTCTCATTAGTGTGTTCTCATACGTATGTTTTCATAAGTGTGTTCTCATAAGTGTGTTCTCATATGCATGTACACTTACGTAGTATTGTGTTGACAAGATTCATTCTTGGCAACACATGAATAGGGATTAAAACATTATTGGCTGTGTGTGTCTTCTTTGGGTTTCTGGTGATGTTTATTATTGGTTATATGCATAGTCTTTAATCTATTGATTCCCAACAATAAGCAGCAATTACTACAATCAGTTTGATCACCCAAAATATATGTTTGCTAAATGCTGTGAAAATGATGTTGTCAAACATGCTGACATGAAAAAGTAATATTAGATAATACTTGCGGTGCGCCGTACACCAATTTTCTCTCAACAGTTGCATTATTCATTGGAGGTTCAACTTTTGCTGTGATGCAATAATTGCATCCTTCATTCCATATTATATAATAGTAATCTAATCCTGTTACAGCAAGAAAAAGTTTTGCTTGGATAAAGTTGTAGAAGATTTAAGTTAATTCTATCAAGGTTCAAGGTTATATTGAGGAGTTAGGCACCCAAGTATAACCTACAACTTGGACAGAATCTCAAAGAGAAGTTAATAAAAAGCTGATAAAATAGGACAAACTAGCAAAATATACCAAAGCACTTTCTATTGTTAAAAAAAACCTAACTACTAACCCTAATCTTGCCATGTTACTTCCTCTTCCAAGCTGCCAACTATACGGAGTTGGCCTCAACACTTTTAAACTCTTAACTAAATCAAAAACCATCTTTGATATGTTAAAACAATTAATCTTTCCTGGCTAAATAGTGGCAGTACCATCATCCACCAACACATTTCTTAAATAGATAAATTCATTGCACATTACTTTACCTTTCTATCTTGTTGAGAATCAAACAATGTAAACCTCACAAATCTCTTTGGGAAAACATCTTGTAACATTAATATCCAGCGTTAATTGATCTCTAGCAAGGAATCTGAACTCGTTTTCTGAGCATATTGCAGCGTTGCAGGCTCAGTTTAATGCTGCAAATAATTTTAACACAGATGAAATGAAGCGTACTCTTGTTACCATGATGGAAATAAAAGTAGAAACTTTTGATACCTGAATCAATGCTTCTGAGGATGACTAACGTGGCATTTAGCAAAATATAGTTTCTAATGCTCAAAGACATTGCAGAAGCTGAGGCCTTTGATATCATGCCAGCCAGACTATTATGTATTGTGTTGCCAATGTCCGCACCAAGGATGAAGTTGACATGGGTTATTATCGTACCCTTTGCAAGTATAATTCAAAAAAGAACTTTTGCAAGCATGTCAGTTGTACCCAAACATACATGGAGTCCATGGTGATAGCACATTCTTGCACTTTACCAGCATCTATCAAGAACAGTAAGAAAAAAAACAAATAAACAAGGTGATAATGCCAGGCCCTACTAGAGACAAAGGATAGCCTAACCCTAAACTCTGATCCTTCCCCTTATTTCTAATTCCAAAACCTAACCCTAACCCTCTAACTTTGATGTGAACCAAATACATATCCCTCACAAACACCTTCCAAACCAGTTTAAAATTGACCTCAAATCAAAATTTTTAATATTTTACCTTGGGTTATGTTCCCTTGGAGAACATAAAATTTGACATTAACTAACTAAATTAGTCTACATATAACATCAGTTGATAAACTAGGATGAAGTGCAACTTGATCAGAAAAAATTCTATTTATGTGATTTAAGGTTACAGAATGCAATTATAAAGAACCTGGTAGCTTGGACATATTCATTCAACATCAGATTCATTCAAATAATATTCTTTCCAGCCAGACTTGAGAACCAAAAAGATTTTAAATTGATCATGCTTTACTGCTCAAGAGAGTAGTACATCATTTTATCCAGGTCTAAGATGCAGGTTCTCAATTTTAATATATGTTTGGAATTAACTGGTCAACGGTAAATCCTATTTTTATGTTAGCTGCATCATTGTTTCTGTTGAAGATTCTCAATTTAAAAATTCTCACTACTGACATCATGTTTTCACTTTAGCCAATGGAATAGTGCCACAGTGCAATTGCTACTGGTCATCATATAATTGAATATTTGTCTGTCTTATATTACTAGAGTTCACTTCTAGTAATGCAGTAATATATACTGTGTGGTTTATGTCTAAATGTCTGTTTGTATTAAAATATGTTAACTTTGCCAATAATCATAAGAATGACATAGTACATTGTATAAGTGAACCATCTTTTTTGGTCTGCCAATAATTACGTTCTATCTGGAAGACTAAATCTTAATAAGCATATCATCAGTAACAATCTACTAAACAGTTATGTAATTCATGTCCGTCAAATTTACATGCAAACATTTAGTTTATAGTTTCAATTACAAATTTTCTATGCTTATTTAAAGTTCACAGTCATTGCAATCTACAGGAAAGTTACTACAAATTAAAATCTGCTTGCCATAGCAATGTAGGACTACATAAATTACATCATATCTGGTAATAATTTACCAATATAACTCATTCCTCTTTGATGATCAAAAGTTCAGCAAAATAATTGGTTTCATTGTGTTTTCAACTTTAAGTTAAATTATTATTTCAAAATTATTGATTTTGGCTGGGTTTTCTGAATTGTGCTTACTTATTCCAGATTTAATAATCATTTGAGATATTACACTGTATACAAAAGAAAAGATAAAACAAATTTCAGTTTTTGCATTGAACTAAGCAATATAAAATCATCTCACACTATTGAAAAAATAGTTACTTCAACTTCAACAAAGTCAGCAACTGCAAAAATTTTGAACCGTGTTGACTTCATGAAAATAATGTTGATATTATTTCCATTTTACTTACTCTAATGAGAATACATTTAAATTTCTTTATCCTGAGCAACTAAGTTTTGGGTGTGACAATTATATGCAGCATTTATGCTCAAATAAAATGTTTGTTCAAGTACAAATCCTAATGTATTCTAGTAATTTTTTTATTTTTTTTGTGCAATTTAAAATTTGTAAGGAAAAGCACTCAGGAAAATACAAACACAGCAACTATTACAAAAACAGAGATAGTATTTGATATTAACCTACATGTATTGCTGAAAGTGAAATAACTTTTACAACACTCAAAATAAAGTAGCATGAGGAACAGGGTTCAGTTCCTTGATGTATTTTAAAACCAAAGTTAAACCAAACTGATACTAAAATGAAACCAAAATGAAACCATGAACATATTACACTGCAGCTACATAGAATAAGAACTAACCCTTAATGGAGTTAGTACCCAACACACTATCAATTGCAGCAACTATTGTAAGAGGTTGAAATTACTTAGCTCATCTTTTAAAGCAACATGTGCAACTGTAAATGAACTGACACTACTTAAACAGAAGACTTATTGCAATGTATTACTGTTTTTTTACTCAAATCCAATACAAAATGGTGCTGCTCATTTAACTCGTTCCTTGTAAATTGCTGTAGAAAAAGGAAATACACAAGACTGATTGCATTAAAGTACTCAACTAGTTCCCAAAGCAGCAATCTTAAAGGATAGAAAGTATATGATCAGAAATGATCTAAGTAAATTTAATTGGAATCACTTTTGATGAGTGTATTGGTTCAAACCCATTCATATTATCAGATGTGAAAATTTTTTATAGATGCAAAACTGTAACCTAGAATAAAATAAATGTCAACTTTTGGTGTGGTCAGCACATTTCTACATTTCCTATATTTTACTTTTTTATCATTTCCTTTTAAATGAATCAAAAACAGAAATATTTCTATTCAGTTTGACATTAAAAAATATTTCTACCATTTTGAGTACATATGAATTAAGGCCCCTCCATCTTGGAGATAAAGTAAGATGTTGACATATTTAGAAAGTAATTTTATTTTTGTTGCCAGACTTGATTAATGAATCACTTTTATTCTGCAATGATCTAGCACTGAAACATAATCCTAAGGTATTTCCAGGTTACATGCAGCAGTGTGCATTCATTGTCCTTATCTTGAACTTATCAAGTCCTATTTGGGACTTTAAAAAGAGGCTGCAAATACTCCCAAATCTGCCAAATTGTGAATCAAAGAGTTTTGATTTCTTGGGAGATTATGCAGGTGTGTCCTACATGAAGCGCTGTCAGCCTGCTCAACACACACCCCATCCTATTATTTCTGGCACAATAAATGTATATCAACAACATAAAAATAACAAATGCCCATTATTTCAGAACCAATTACAGCCAGACAATCTCATTATTTCCTAATCCCAAAATGGAATTTCTAGTTTTGATGCTTTGATGACTGATACACTGAACAAATCATCCTATAGTGTGCAGTTCAGATTTCTAATTTTTGGGCATGCAATCAACACAACAAGAGGGAGAAAAATATGTTTACAATAGAAGCACATTTGGCTGATTTTACTTGCAACAAGTACACATCAATATCCATCCTCATCACAGCTCTTGCAATTTTAAAGCGGGTCTATCAAACACATTGCTGTGGAATCTATAACAATAATTATGATGAGAGCATTTGACTATCATGTGTGGGATAGGAAGTAGGACAACCATGGCACATTATTTAGTAAAAGAAGATTAGCTAGGCAGGATTCGAAATGATCACTTTGCTGGAAACTGTAACGAAGTTCGATAATGAATTGCATTTCATGACCTACTACGTGTCAAATTTTTATTTAATTGCATCCTTTTTGAAACATTGATCTAATTAATTATTTTCGAGTGATTTATCTTTTTCCTTCTGGCACTAGATGGGGTGCTATGTAGCCGTTCAGAATCCTTTAGTGGTACATCGGACATTTAGAATTATGATGACATAATTCATGTTAAATTTCAACTAATCTATTCACAGATATCCAGCCTTTCGCTATTACTCACTATTTAAACTACCGATTATAAGACTCTACTGGTTCTCATATCAAAGTTCGTTTACTGTAATTTAGTCGGAAATTGATACTCCCAACTTACTCTTACAAAAGGCCAGTTAAATCGAAGCTCAAGTCTTAAATAGTTGTGATCCACGTTATTTTACATATATGCGTTTATTTAATATTTAAATGATTTGAGCTGGAATTTTATGGGGTCACAAAATGCCAACTGATTTCAAGTTTATTGCAACTACGGGATTTAGTGGCTTTTCTACCTCGACATTGCAATGGCAACATTCTTCGAAAAGCAAAAAATTTTGACTTTTGCATGAGATCTTATTTCTGATAGAATCAGAGCTGCTTCTGGTGTACCGATGGTTAAAGAAACATATGGGGAATCTGTTCCGCTTTCTGTTCTGTTTTCTATGGCGGATCGACACGACAAGGTATAGAAATCACTATACGCAATTACGAAGCTCTGGAATTTGCATTTAAAGCCTTTTTATTTGAAATATTAAATTTAACTTCAAAGTTTTATACTTCGTATAATTTGTGTCTTGTCTTAAGTTTTTGGTATCTATATGCAGCAACGTTTCAGACCATACGCGAAATTTATGATTGCCCATTTTCGTTTTTAAGAGCTATCCTTTGCTTATATCACTTCTTAGGTAATGATGTTTGTGGGAACTCTCGCTGCCTGCTTTAGTGGATTCGGTAAGGCTTCGTACTATTAGTTATATGTCGTTCCTTTATTTTCTCATATTTGAGTGGGATTAAAGATAGTAAACATTTCATTTTTCTCTTGCGCAATGGACGTGCTTGCCAATTGTTTACAGCATGGCCGATTTTTTTCATACTGTAAGTACTATATAAAAAAGTCATTACCATTGCTATGCTACAATTGTAATTTGTAAGTTGCCTGTACTTATGGAAATACTGATATTTGTTATTGATATTTTCAACATTAAATTCATATTCAGTGTAATATAATCTCTTTTGATTTTTTTTTTAAATCTTTATGTATGTACTTCAAAAAATTAAGATGCACGCCAAGAAATCGGGTTATACATATATTCATAAACTGGAGGTAGTATTCTTTACTTTAACGCAATGTTCACCAGATTTCTAATCTATCTTAACCGCTTAAGGTTTACCAAGCCAATGCGTTAGTGCTTTCATCAATAAAATGCATTCCATAAAGAATTACTCTTCTATTTTTTAATGAGAGAGGGGAAAATTCAAATCATTGAGTTCACCTTTTATTATGTTATTTTAGCGGCTACAAATAATATCCAGATACTAGTCTAGTTTTTTTAAAACTTACAAATGAACATTATATCTCGTTACTGAACAGTTTTGGTGAAATCCTGGATGGTCTAAATGCAGAATCGGATATTAGGGAAACTGTAAACGACTTGGTTATTAATTTCTCTATTGTTGGAGCATTTTCCTGCGCATTTGGGTTTATACACGTTTGGACCTGGACAGTCGCTGGTGAACGTCAAGCCTTACGAATTAAAGAAGCTTATATTCAATCGATTCTTCGTCAGGTTCAGTTTTAATAATGTGACATGCTATTATAATTTTTTTTCGAATGTTAAACTTTGGATATAACAGTTGTACTTTTACCTACTTCACTTACGATAAATAAATGAAAAATATTTCACTTGAAGTGATTCATTAATATTTGAAATATATGAAGATCAATATGTTTATACCCTCTTAGGTTCACTTATGATGATATAGTGTACATATGACAATATTTGTTGATATAATAAATTGCTTATTATGAATTCCATTATAGCAAATTTGAGCACAAATCGGAAAAACAAAAAGCCATGTTATCCCAAGTTCAGGTTCAAATTTTTTAATGGAACCAGTTTCGGAAAAAACAATTTTATATATAAGAAATTTATTCAGCAATCTTGACAGATTTGTTAAACTCAAAAATTTACTGGATGGCTCTGTATAAAAATACTAACACTTTATCATTTGATTTGTCAACATGTAATTGTAAATAGATTGAATATACTCCGCTACAAATGATGGCCATATTTTTGTACCATTGGTCCTAATGATAACTTATACCAACTGTTTTATTTGAAGTTAAGTGCATGAAAAACTATGATTAATCTCTTGTGCTACAATCATTTCTATTGGTTAATGCTGGTGGTCTCCATCAGTAACAGGCCCACAATTTGCTCTATTAAGCATGATCATAGTACAGCGATACTGAAAAATGAAAAATTTTACATTTGAATTCTTAAATATATTTTTTTATTGAAAATTTCAATATCCATAAATTTAGTTTGGATATCATATTGTTTATTTATATTATGTACAAAGTTGACTATTTGAAGCTGTTTCGATTGAACCTATCAAATGCAAATAAAAAATTTCTAAATTTTCGAAAATCTTCAAAGTTTTCTATATTTTTAAGTTTCATTCAATTGCTCTATCATAATTTTACGTGAAATTTTTTCCTCTTTTAAAATCAAAAGCATAGCACATCAGCATGATTTATGACTAGAATGTAATTATAAATCTTTTTGTTTTCTGAAAATTCTTTGAGTCTACTGGAATTATATTTCATGACAAACTTGTATTTTTGCAAATCAATAGAATGTGGAGTGGTTTACTGAACATTCTGCGGGTGAATTTCAAAGTATAGTGACGCAAACCATGGCAAAAGTTCAAGATGGAATTGGCAGGAAAATTTCTGATATCATTTGGAACAGTTTTGGAGTACTCAGCATTGCTGTTGCATTTTACAAGAACCCTATTTTATCATCAATTCTTCTTAGCTCGCTGCCTCTGATAGGCCTAAGCGTGTGGGTGCTGACTAGGCTGATGAGTAAGTCGACAATTGCAGTACAGTCCCACTATAGCAAAGCTGGAGAAGTTGCAAATGAGGTAGGTTCTTTTCCATTCAGGAAGGAGAAAAGAAATATTCCATAAATGAAAGGAGGGGCAATAAGATAAAGAATTAATCCTCTGGGGGAGAAGGGAGGATATAAAGAATTTGCCTTTTAGAGGAGGGGAGGGGTAAAAGGTTAACCCCTGGTGGCAGGGGGTGGTTAAACCCTCTCCCGAGAGCAACAAATCTCTTCTTTCTATCAGTTCAAAATAACTTTTCATAAGAATATCTCCTTTAGATGCAAGTATTCTTATAAGAGCCAATATTTTTTACCTCCCAAAAATGCCAACAATGAGAAATATCTATAAAAGTGAATAATATGTTTGATCTTTCATATGCATAACCTTGCATATGTTGTAGCATGCACCATTCATGTGCAAACACTAATTTTCTCTTTTTCTTCTGCAATTTGATTGAGTTATTCATCGTTGAATTTGGAATTGCAGTAATATGATTTGCTAGTGAGTTTTATTTAATTTCATGTAAGTAAATTAACCAACAATCTTATAGGTCAGCTTGTTTAAGTACTTATTTGCACTTTTTGATTTCTTCGATCTACACTCATCAGGGAATAATATAAGTGCATGTAAATTTTTTATTTTTGTTCTGTATATCTCGATAAATGAGAAGAGTAGCTAACTCAATTTTTATACTTTCTATAAGTTATTCTAAAATTTGGCTCTAAAGAAGTAACCTGAAAAGTCATCGAATTTTATATATATATGCCCTTACAAATTCACTTTTGCAATGACATATTTGTTGTTCTTTAAATTCTTATTTAGTTGAATTTATTGAGTAGCATATTTGACATCTTCATAGATGCTGTTTCAAATGTAAAATGTACCACTGTAACCATATGAAAGAAAAAGAGTTAAACTGATTAAATGTACTTTGCCAAAAATAACCATATAAAGAAGACTGAATTTTCACATTATTGTCGTACCATTTAGCAGTAGTCTCTTCATTGAAAATGTTAATGATGCCTAGCACACCACTTCAGTCAGTCTGAAAAAAGATATCGTACATGCAAGTATGAAAAAAGAGATGACACTTAGTAAAAACTTTGCAATCAGAATTTTTCCTGTGTTTTCTGCAATTTGATATTTACTCTGAGATATGGAATCACTGCATATTACTACCAACGTCAAGAAAGTATTATTATACATTCAAAAATTGAAATATGTGAACTTATTACTCTATTCTTCAAAATATTGCTGTATACGTTAATATTGGCATATTTCAATATGAACAGGTGTTTAGCAGTATTCGGACAGTTGCATCTCTTTGCGCTGAGCCTTATGAAATTGTACGATATGGAAGCCACTTGATGTCTGCAGAATATGCTGGTATTAAGAATAGCCTTCAAAACGGCGTGTGCCAAGGTCTTGTTTGTTCATGCTGTCAATTATCCTATGCGCTTGGTTTCTGGTAAGTAGACTATATTTATTGTTAGACGTTTGCTATATATGTAAATCATGTGGATTTTTCAAATTGAACTATAGAAGTCGAACTGTGTAATGAACTGTAAGCTGATAAGATATGATATTTAAATTTTGAATTTGGCAACTAGCTACTTTGAATGTGAATGTCGATTTTCATGTTTGACATTATTTTTTTACTAGAAAATCTTCTCTTTTAATTTGTGTTTTTCCTTTCCCACATACCAATTGTTATAACGTATGTTTGTATACATTTTACTTTCTAGCACTTATTAACACTGTTATTCAATGAACAAGACAAATAAACCTATTAAATTTACAGAACTCTTTACGTAATATTTTTTGAACACATATTTAAATTTACGTACAACTACTAATTTGAATTTTATTTTGCTATACAGTTTTCAATTTTTTGCTCTATATTAAGGCTGGACAAGAAAAATTTGATGTCCATATGCTGTTAAATTCAAAAATCAGGCTGACAAAATTCCCTCCCTGAAATGATTTTTGTGTGTAACTAACAGTATTTTTGCCTCCATTTTCAAATAAGTGTTAATAACGCTGTGTTGTGTAGAGAAATGAAAATTGAGATTTTTAATAGTGCTACAAACAAATGATTGTAGGTATGGTGTCCAGCAAGTATCGAGGGACTTGGAAAATGCATGTACAGAGGGATGCAGTACAGGGGGCTCGGTTATTACAGCGGCATTTGGTATTCTTTACGGGGCACTGCAGCTCGGCCAAATGTCCCCCGGCTTAAATGCCCTTAACACTGCTCGTGCCTCTGCAGTAGCCATATTTGATACAATTCATAGAATACCCCCTATTGATGCGCTCTCTAAAAATGGTTTGTTTAGAAAGAGTTTGAAATTAGACATTTCTTTATTTGAGCTTGTGATTACACCATTATGGAGAGAACAAGTATCTTTTCAATTTTTGAAGGGGCGTAATGTAATTACTTTATCTTCAAAGAATTACTTCTACAAACGGTTTGAATTACTGATGGGATAAAGAAGAGTTTTGGCACTTTCATAAATAGATTTTGCTTGCCTAAAGAAAGTACGAACATGGGAAAAATTTCATTCTTGACATAAATATCTCGTGAAAGTTCAATATGAATTTCATTTTTGCACATAAATTCCTTTTAATAGTGATGCAATTACTTTTGCGTGCTCCTTGGCAATGCAATTGTAAAAGCTGCTCGAAATTAAAATCTCAATTACTTTTGTTGGGTTTTCTTACTTAGAAAGCTACATATGTATATATAAATATATACATTTATATGCATACAGGACCCATTTTGAAATAGATAATAATTTTATTTTACTAAATTTCTATTGCTGGCTATTTATTTCTATTCAATGGATGCTAAGTATTCCACACATTATTCTAGAACAGTTTCAAATTTAAATGAAAAAGATATTTTTTTCATAAAGTACTTTGTAAATTCCTGCCTTGTAATGTTAAATATATGCTTCCTTTTGCTTTGTTAGCTATTTAGCTGTGTAGGTATTTCGTTGCACAGTTAGCAAGCTAGTTGAATGTTTGCTTGTAGCATTGAATCATTGAAGATTAACCAGCAAAGAGGAAAAAAATTAAGTGTTGCTCAAGAAGCATAGTCTTCAATGTAGCTGCACTTATGATCATGGCTAGGGTTTTGTTAATATAAAAGTATGTAATATATCTTGACAAAGCTAGTGCAATATGGTACTTATATAAAAATTTACTTAAAAAATAATCTTCGTAATTTGATGTGTTTTTGGTGGAATAGATAGCATCTATATTAAACAATAAATAGCATCCTCTAGAAAACAAATTTCTCTGACTTGCTTAAATGCCTTCAAGCATACTCATCAAAGTATTATCACAAAGATATTTGGGCAACCAAGCATGAATTGCATATTTATAGAGCATCTATTGAATAGTTTGAATACCTTTAAAGGATGCTTTGGCCAGAATATGCCCATCTATAAATTTACATGAAATTATTTGTCAGGTGCACATCTGTGTTCTTGTCAATTCGAAACAAAATTTATAATATGCTTTATAAAATATAATACATTATAAATTTTTGTTAGGTTTAAACTTAGCTTTTTATTCTATATTCAACGTTAGGTTTGAAATTCCAAAAAGCAAAAGGTGCATTAAAATTTGAATCTGTGTCATTTCAGTACCCAGGGAGAGAAAACTGTCCGGTTCTTGATGGAATTAACGTGGATGTAGCTATAGGAGAAACCTTAGCTCTGGTTTGTAGATTATAATTTTGCTCATTTAAATTGTGAAAATGGCAGTTTTTTTTTAAATTTCCAATATTCCAAGTTAAAGTATGTTTTTAAAAAATTTTGACTAAAGAATTTAGTTATTCAGTGTGCATTTATCTCTAGCATGTTGATTTTTGCCTATATTACGCATGAAAGTTTTAATTGCTGGCACAACAAATAAATAGAAATATTCGAATGCTTCACTCCAGAAATAGAGGAGGCACTTATATTTTATCTTGCAAAACATTGGTCAATTTAATCTGATGCAAATTGCTTTAAAAAATCAAGTTTTCTCTTAGTGTTTTTTTAATGAAAATTATTCTTTTTGATGAAAATTATTTTTTTTCAATGAAAATAATTTTTTGATGATAATTGTTATTTTTCAATTAGGTTGGGCCTTCCGGAGGTGGAAAGAGTACTATAGCAAAGCTTATTCTCCGGTTTTATGACCCCACAAATGGCTGTATAAAATTTGATGGTACTGATATTAGAGAGTTGAATGTAAATTGGTATAGAGGACAAATTGGATATGTAGGCCAAGAACCAGTGCTTTTTTCCTGTTCAATTCGACAGAATATATTATATGGAAAAGAGATGGCTACAGATGATGAAATTGTTTTGGCTGCAAAGGTAAAAGGCATTTATCCAATCAACGGTAAACTTTGAATGTAACCAATATATCAGGACCACCAAATTAACTTGAAATGTTCTACTATTTAAGCTTAACTTGGCATGACAATATGAGTTTTTTATTTAATTGTAAAAAGTTAAAATCAGTGCAAGTATATAGACATATGTTCATACAAATCAAATTTAATGTGTCTTACCAAAATTCTGGGGTCAAGACAGAAAAGCTGAAGATTCTAAAAGCAATACTGCATACAACTCTTTCAAAATCAAAACCTACGGGTTGCTTATTCTAATTTATGGGTAGGTGTTTTATGATATTAGGTTTTTATTGTATCATTAGCTTTTAGATTGATTTCCTGCAATTTAATTGAAATAAATTATCTTCATTTACAAACAGTATTAGTTAAATTTTCAATGGATGATACTCTAAACCAATATGTTTGTGTAAAGATAAACTTAAAAATTGAGTACAAAATTGCTATTCAATTTATGTTGTTAAAAATTCTTCCTAGAACTGCATATTCGATAATAGCCCTATGTTGAATTCTATACTAGCCTGCATCAATTTCTATATGTATATTTTTATATGTAATAAAGCTGCAAGGCTTGCAATATCTCAACACATTACTTTTTGATGTAGCTAATTTCATATCTAGTAATTATCATGTAGTGAATCTGCTCTTGGGTGCACTTTTCTCATATTAGCAGTAAATTTTAGATGAAAAATATTTTTTTCTGGACCACCGAATTAGTTCATTGTACCCAAAATTGGTTATATCTCCAAGTCTGATGCTGGCTCTGGGAGCATTTTGACTTTATTGTTTGTTTGTTAAAATGAAAGTTTGTGAAAAGCAAATTTGTTATGTCAGAAGTTTACCCTAGATACATTTGATTAAACAGGCAGCTAATGCTCATGAATTCATTTTAAGCTTTCCTGATAAGTATGATACAAAGGTGGGTGAAGGAGGTATGATGCTATCTGGTGGACAGAAACAGCGAATTGCTATTGCTCGAGCTATCATTAAGAACCCCTCTATTCTATTACTCGGTACGTGCGCTTTATAAAATAGGTTGAGTTTTACTTTTCAATTACATGACCTAATATAGGACAAGTTGCAATTTCAAATAACATGAAAACTGTTGTTATTACACTATACATAAAATAAATTTTAGATACAACAAAATTGCTTTGAAAGGATTTTTACTTATGAAGAATAAATATAGAAGTGACATTGTACCCAGTTCAGTTTCAAATTTCTCATGTAATGAATGAATTTTGTGATTGTACACAAAGTTTAATGGGCAAGTTACATTATACGGGGGGGGGGGGTGCTGAGCATTTATAATTATGTTAAGGAAGGCCTGCAAGTTGGCAGTGCTAAGCAAATGAGATTCAGAATATTTTGAAAAAAAACATTTTTTGCAAGCAAAACAATTCATACATTTAATTTGAGCTAAAAGCCATTTAGGGTCAATCTGCGCTACGGTTATGTACTGGTTAAGTACACAAGTGAAAATTTACCTCTTAGGTGTGTACTTAACCAAGACTTTGTGGTAAGTGTGATTCAATATCGGGATTGAATTTTGTGCAAATGCCGAATTTGAGAGGCAAAGGAACCCTTTAACTGAACTTCTGTCAATGTTTCTTTTTTCTAAGGGTCTTGTATACGCAGAATCTTTTACTATCTATTTCTAAAAATGTATTGCTTGAACTTGAAAAGGCGCTGAACTCTGATTTATCAACAATTTTGCGTGCATTTATTGTTTCGCAAAGCTGAGAGATTACTCTATGGTGCATGGAATCTGGTCTTTGAAAATTGATTTTGAACAATATTTTCTGATATTTATCATGAGAACCTGAGACTTTTAAAAATTTAGCATGCTTGCATGGTTTGATAATTTAATCAGAATCAGCTACATGGATGTATACATGGATGTATAAATGCATATATATATATACATATATATATATATTTACTCTCAATTAGATGACAATGTGTAATATATAAATTCAGATGAAGCAACCAGTGCATTAGATAGTGAAAGTGAAAAAATTGTACAGAAAGCCTTAGATTGTCTAAAAGAGAGTAAACGCCGTACCACCATAACCATCGCACACCGTCTGTCTACGATTCAAAATAGCGATCGAATTGCAGTAATTTCGAACAAAGGCTTAGCAGAGCTAGGTACTCATGAGGAGTTACTAGAGTTAGGTAAGATTGCAATTTTTTATTGATATATGTATGCACTTAGTTTTAAACTTATAAAGATACTTGAACTCTCCTCCTTTTGTCTTTTCCCAAGTTTTTTTCATTTTGTCTGCTCCGCTTCCTTGAAAAAAATGTTTATATTGTTGAAAAATTCGATTGTTACAAATGGTTATATGAATATACGTATATTTTATAATTATTCTAATTTAACAACTATGTTTTTTGCTCAAGGTGGTATGTACTCTCATTTCTATAAGCTTCAAGAGGCAAGGGACCCGAGCAACGAGGCTCTTTGTGCGCTGCAAGAGACAAAAAACACAATAGAAGATGAATGCTGGGGATTTCGAGATGAATCATCTTGGAAAATTGTGTATCAGCAAATGCCAGGAAGCCTCTCTAAGTTTCGATCTTCTTCGCTATTTGGCAGCTTTGAAGACTCAAATAGAAAAATTGCAAAAAAATGCGACAATAAAGCAGAGCTTGCTCCTATGCGTCGACTGTGGGCATTAAATAAGCCTGACTGGCCCTGGATAGTTGTTGGTATCATTGGGGCCCTTGCTGCAGGATCAATTTATCCTCTAGAGGGAATGTTGATTGCTCAAATACAGGTAACGAGTACTTTTTAAGGTTTTGCTAGTCTTGCCTCGTTTTACTTTACAGCAGTTTCTATTTGTAAGCAGAATAGTGCTAGTATTCTATCCAGTATACTAGCTATTATTAGACATTCAGCTCCGGGCATGCTCATGTGCAGATATTAAGCATTCTTAGAGAGTGCTTGTAATGCGTAATTTTTTCTATAAACAGTGCTTTACATTGAAGCATAACATTTAGAAATCCATACAAATTTCTAATTATCATTCAATATTCAGTTTCAAATTACAAATATATTTTTTCGTTTCTTTTTCAGAGTGTGTTGTACTATAGCGATCCAGAAAAAATGCGAGAGGAAGGTAATAAGTGGGCTGCCGGCTTTGTCGGCTTGGCTTTTATTTCGACTCTTGGGTATGCTATGTTTGGAGCTGGGTTTGGCACATCTGGCGAACGAATGACTCGAAGATTGAGAGAAGTCAGTTTCAAATCGGTAAGATTTTTTCTTGCAATTGAGTATTTTTGCATTGAACACAAAAAATAGACTGGTACATATGACATTTACTTATTCATATTAACGCATATGTATATATATATATGCTTTTACGGTATACATAGATAGTGAGGCATATTCATAATATGCCAAGATATTTGGGCGTAGACATATCTATTCATATGTGCATGCTTGCACATTCATATGCAGTAAATTTTGAATATAGCAAATTTAACTATTCACGAGTACGTTAAGGAGTCATTTTGTACCAAGTTCATCATTGGATTTTAGGATACGATGAATTTTAGATAGAACGAATTTACTTGAGAGATTTGTTGTATCCGAAGTGTTTATATATACTGATGCATATATGCTTATATGGAAGCATGTTGATGCAAGTACAATGATACATTCGTACACAAATAAATTTACGAGTACATTTCTTAGATCATACGACAAGACATTGGCTGGTTTGACAAAGAATCCAACTCCACGGGTGCTTTAACATCAAGTTTAGAGTACGATGCAAACAAAGTTTCCCAAGCTACCGGCATAGCTCTCGGAAACAAAATTTTACTCTGCATCACAATGTCAATGGGCATTTTAATTGGGTTAATTTACGCCTGGCAGATTGGGCTGGTGGCAACTGCACTGATTCCTTTGATTGGTATGTTTTAGAACATTTTTTGAAACCTGATCTCATTCACTTTAGCATATGAATAAATTAAGCTTTATTTGCTTGTTTGCAAAATTTGTCATCCTTCATGTGCTGGCCTAATTTTTTCCTCTATGACATCAAATGTTGGCAAATCAACTACAATTTAAAAAAGGATGAATTTTACTCAGATATTGCTAGTCATACCTAGTTCTTAGAACAGTTATTCCTATCTTACTCTTTCTTTTAATGGCATCTTCTAAATGGCACCGTTTTCTAAAGGTTAAAAATGAGTTTAGAATAGTTATTACTATGTTATTTTCTCTCAGTGACATATTTTACATCTGCATTACATAGCGTTGAACAAGTTTTCCTCATCTAGGTCTGGCTGGAGTTGTTCAGATGGCAATGTTCAGTGGCGAGTACGGTGACTCAGAAGGCTTAGATGGTGGAAATTCGGCCTCTAGCATACTGAGCGATGCTCTAAATGCAATTACCACTGTGCATGCCTTAAATTTGCAAAAGATTGTAGTTGATCAGTACAAAAGTGCTTTGAAATGTACAGTTAAAGATCGTCAAAAGCGTGGAATTGTCTCTGGAGCTGCTTACGGCTATGCTCAAGGAGCTATTTTTTGGGTTTTTGCGCTACTTTTTTGGTATGGGGCTCTTCTAGTGTCAGATGGAAAGATTACTTATTTAAGCTACTTTGTTGCCATGGTGAGTTTTTGTTGCAATACTCATGTTTATCATATATAACTTTAGTGTCATATGCAGTGCAACCTTCTAAGTTGGATACTTCATTGTCAAATACCCAAGTGTCCAACTCAAGGAGGTGTACAGATGTACAAGTGACATATTATTGCAGTGCAGGGAGAGATATAGGGTAAGAATGCCCGAGCAAAGTAAAAGACTAAAGCACTCATCTATTTGTAATTTGAATTAGATGACTTATCTATAGTATAGTACAACTTTTGTTGTCATGTTAGCTTTCTAGCCTACTAAGGTGTCCAGAGGTATGAAGTGTCGCACTTAGGGAGTATCACTATTTGGCTATGTAAGCTAAATGTCTATTGATATGTTCACTACAAATAGCGTATTGAAGCTTAAGATGACATGTATTACTTTTTCGGTATAGGGCCCTAATTAATAATTATCAAAATATGAAATGTTAATCTTTATTGGTAAATTGTTAGGTTTATTTATTATAAATTTCTGTGGAGATCAAAATTCCGCTTGTGAAACATTTCAATTTTGTGATCTAAAAATATCACATTGAATTCAATATCTAAACAAGCAGTATATTTCTGCTCTGCACTTGAGATGTTAATCCGTGCCATGATTTTATTGCTTTATTTCATTTATGTGTAGTTTTCTGTAGTCAAAGGGTCATATGGAATTGGCATGGTAAATGCTGATTTTGATGCTCAAAGAGCCGGACAAGAAGCTGCCTCTAGAGTATTTTCCCTATGTGACTCAGATTTCAAAATTGATCCTTTGAGCGAAGCCGGTGCAATACCTGATAATGTTAAAGGAGCTATATCATTCAAAAAAGTCGTATTTGCATATCCAGAGAGACCGGAGCAGCTTATTTTTGGTGGATCTACATTGTCTGATGGATTTTCTTTAGATGTTGCAGCTGGCCAAACTGTTGCTTTGGTAAGTAGCCATGAATACAATTTTGGACCATATATATATAAATATATTTTGAAATATATTTTAATGTAATTGACCCATTATTTATAACATTAGAATATGCTGCGCAGCACTCTTTCCCCAAATGCAATGCAATGGGTGCATACACATTTTACTGAATTTTTTGAAAGTTATAAATGCAATGATTTAGATTTTTACTACTACTAGAACTACTGCATGTACCATCATATATCACAATGTAAAAACATTAAACTTTTTATGAAACAAATTTATGCATAAAAAGGTAACTTGGAATCAATAAACGAAAAAGTCATATTTTGCCAAATTTTAGTTCAGATTTTTGAATATTTCGAACTAGTTTGTCCATTGTAAAATAAAATTTTCTTATTTCCTGTTAAAATTCATGAATTTCGTAATACTTTTTCTTAGGTGGGTCCATCTGGATGTGGTAAATCAACAGTTATAGCATTGATGCTACGATTTTACCATCCTTGTAGTGGATTCGTGGAACTAGACGGTCGAAATAGTAAGTTTGATTTCATATTTCCATAGTGAAAGATTTGTGTAGCATATCTCTCTGCTGTGTGCTTTCTATAATTGAAGTTTGTCATAAAACTTGATCAAATATATTTTTTTTGTTTTAGTTCAAGAAATAAATCTCCATTGGCTGAGGAGCAACATTGGCTATGTCGGTCAGGAACCAGTTTTATTTTCTGGGTCAATAAGAGAAAACATAAAAAAAGGAAATGATGGTGCAACTGTGAGTGAAATTGAAAGTGCAGCTAGAGCGGCAAATGCGCACGACTTTATCATGAACTTTCCTGAGGGATATAATACAAATGTTGGTGATAAGAGCTCAAAACTCTCGGGTGGACAGAAGCAGAGAATAGCAATTGCAAGGGCTATATTGAAAAGTCCTGCAATACTCTTACTAGGTAAATGATTGATAATACGTGCAATAATCTAATCAGATGTTAGTATTTGTGCTATAGAACATATGCCCTCGTTTTGCTGAGCTCTGGTCAATTTTTACTCCCTCTGACTTGAAGATATCTTGTGCATTAAAATCGATCATGCAAATAAAATATTCGATAAAAATTGTTCTGTGAACTTAGCTTTAACTCTTAGATAGTAAATTGCTTATTTTGATGAATTATAGTAGCTAGATTTTTAAATTTTAGAGAACTTTAGGAATAGTTGGGACAGAACATGAATTCAAATGCTGTACTTTGACCTAAAATAGATTAGACCTGCATTTTAACTAAATTTTTTAATAAGAGTATTTGAACTACTTAGATGAGGCAACAAGTGCGCTAGATAATGAATGCGAACAACAAGTTCAATTAGCGTTAGATAACCTGCACAGAACGCAGCCACGTACTACGCTAATTGTAGCGCACCGCCTCACTACAATTCGGAATGCGAGTAAAATAGCTGTAATCAGCGATGGATGCATAAGCGAGATTGGAACTCATGATGAACTAATGGATATCCACGGCGGAATATACAAGAAACTCTATAAACAACAGAGTGACGCATTTTAAATTATTGCAGTTTAGGAAAAGAAATACTTTTTTGTTTTAGCGCGTACAATAGAATACAGTTGTTGCTTTATATATCCTTTATTTTTGGTTTCTGTCACTGTACTATGATATTTTTGTTTAATTCTTTGAAAATGGCAAAAAAATGTCCTAGTTACTTTGCATTATGTATTGATTATGCATTGAACGACAATGATAAAAATAAAATCCAAATTGAAAAATCAGTAAATATTCATAGAATCTCAAAGTGAAAATTATGCACGAAAATTAATTATAATGCTATTAGTCACTAACTCTTCATGTACAAGTCGGGACTGAAACCTTTATACCATTTTGGCCATGGAAACGTAAGGAATAATGTAACATTTTGCTTCTCTGACTTTTTGAGAATAGAAATTATGCAGTTATAAGAATATTTCATTTGCAGTTCTGATTCATATGACATAACCATGATAAAGTCTTACAGGATTTGCTGGACAATATTATAGATAAAATCTTTGTTCAGAAATAGCACAACCACTTATTGTTGCCATACTTTGCATATGAATGATCTCTTATTCAATGAAGGAGTTTGTTTCAAAAAGCATACAATGAGTTCCCTCCAAATCTAATGGAATCAGAGAAGTCTATTGCTTTGCAAGCAATTACATTGATGCCATATCGATTTGCCGCACGTCGAAATTTAGTTCCAGCCACCTAGATGAAAGCTTCTTGTATGTCTACTTCATAAAACATTGCAGTATTAGAAACTGATGCTATATTATTTCATAATTACATTTATATCTTGTGCATCATATTTTTACAATCCTCAAATAACACTACCATGGCCAAATCTTTTTACAATCCTCAAATAACACTACCATGGCCAAATCTTTTTACAACTGATGAAAATGGGCATATTCTACTATGTCAACAAGTAACATTAACTTTTCTTTGCAATGGTTCTCTTTCCGAAATCCACGGTATCCTTGAACATGCTTACCCTGGCAGGTATAACATTGAGTAGCTTAATAGATAATTTGCATAGAATATTTGAACACTCTGTGAGTTATGGTTGGTTTTGCCGTTGCTATATTAAAATTTTTACGTCCACAGTGAATTTTTCATTTCAAATTTGTTTACTTTTAATCGATTTTAATCAGTAATTTTATTGCGGTCGCTTTAAGCTGAAGTTTTATACAGGAAAGATCATAGCAAAATTATCAGAATCTCTTACCACCACATTTTAAGTTGTTTTTAGCAATGGCTCAGCAAGATCCAACCTGACTCATTGAAATCGTGTTCTCAATACGTGGTTGACCATTATTGATAAGATGGTAGCAAGGATAGCGTTCCGATTTTCGTTCAAGCATTTTGAAATATTAACGCTAGATTATATGGAAAATATTGGATCTTGTGCGAAAGAACTTCGAATATATGGCTATGTGGGATTAAGAAGTGGTACCTACAATGTTTTCTGCGATTTTGTTGCTTCAGTAAAGCGTACTGTTATTCACGAAAAGTTTGCGATACACGAAAATGTTACATTAGTAATTTTCTCTTTGATGGCGATTTTTATCAAATTGAGACAAGTAAATTATAGGTATGGTAGTTGACCTATTTAATGTTTTTTTCGTGATATATAAAGTTCCATAATACTAAATTATTCCCCTTCAAGGAATGTCGAATGAGCTGTTACTGTTACAAAAATGAAAGTCTATACTGCATGATTCAATATAAATTAAGTGCAGTTTAGAAAAGGGGTGTTATCATATTCAATGATTTCCTCCTTCGGAAAACTGCTATATCAATCTTCACTCAATTCTATCCCGCTAACTTTGAGGTGGTTTTCAAAATCCCACCATATCATTGCACATGTTCCTTTCTCCAATGCACATTTCGACCTTAATCCCGAATATAATGCTAATTTCGAGCTTTAATGCTTGAAGTCGACCAGTGGCGGTCGGATTATGGCTAGTGTACGTTGATCGTTTCTCTCTTCTTACAGCAGGTCTATTAATACAGATTGAGGTCATATGTGCATGGGAGTGCATGGTACTTATGTTATGAAGCGACATAATATTGAGCTATAGAGTACAGTGACTAATGGCGTACATAAGAGATTATATGTTCGCCAATAAATACTGTATACATATCGATTTACATTATTATATATTCTATTTCTGTTACCTTAAAATTTCTATTAGGTATGACGATGCAATTAATGGATTGTGTTTAAATTAAATAAAAATTGATGGATAGTAAGTGTTGTGTTCTATGAAAATCGATTTTACATATATATGCATGTTTTTTACACCACTTTTGTTTTTTACTGGAGTTAGGTAGTAAGGATGTCTCAAATTCTAAAACGAGCTGTGTAAAATCGTTTCAAGCTAATTGTAATCGCTACCAATTCTTGATCGTATAATCGGCTAGGAACAAATTCAAGCAACTCTATGCAGGTGAAAGCTCTTTCTTGTTTTTATAGAAAGCCCCTTCAAAAATAATGCATATGTGCTATAATTCAAACTAAATACTAAGTATTGGGCCTGTAAAAATACGGGCGCTACGTTTGATTTTTGATTTACAAGAGTTATGCTAAAGTACAAGCTACATTAAAGTTCATTGAAATTATTTTAAATGTTAAAGCTAGTTCACTCCATGGACTTAATGAAAATATAATAAGGTAAATATTTTCTTCAGCTCGTGTAAGCTTCACAAAACACTGCCATTCAAATTGAATGACCAATTTTCTATTTGAACCTGTATTGCAAGTTTTTTTGCATTATTAAATGTTCAACTTTTAACATTTTGTCGATACTATTTGAACCTCAACTAATTTTATCCAGTTAGATAGAGATGGACCATGTTGCACTTGACTCAAAATTAGAGCTCAGTACATAAAAATTTAATGCATGAGAGTATATGAATGTAATGCAGAAACAACAAAAAAGATAATATTATCAGGGTCGCGCCGAAATCGACAAATAAAATGCGGATTCAGAAATTTCGATGACTATTATTTACAATTAGGCTGCGTCATGTCTTTATGGTTTTGCTACTTTTAAAGTCTTATGGATTTGATAAATTCGAGCATTTATTTGGAATTCGGGTAATCTAATATGCAATCCAAGGTTGACCAGTTTGTTTACATCATATTCTGATTTCAACTGAAGTTACTCTCTGATATGCAGTTAATATTCTAGAAAATATTTTGTCTAGAAAATGATTTATTTTACTATTTGATAGCTTTACACTTCGCCTATCACCATTTGCTAGTGTTACATACTGATATCTCTAATCCGATATATTTGGTTAAATGATAGTGGTTGGGGTAATGACTGATGGTATCAGTGTATGGAATGTAATTGACTGTGTACAATATCTCCTGACCAGCTCGTTTTTGAATATGACAAGTGCCACAAAAAACCTTCATCTTAGAAATATTGTACAGCTAGCCAGTCCATAATTTGTTAACAATTTTAAGGTACTTAATCAAAGGAATCTAACAGCAGACATAATTCTGGGGACAGCGTAAACTTCTAGATACTCAACTTTCGAGTTCAAGGAATTATGCGCGTACATGGTAATTTCTGTGCAATAATAAGGCAAACTGTAAAATTTATTATAATCAAAGAGTTACGCGTAATAGATGCAATACATTTCTCTATAGAAATTAGTGTGTACCTGACGAACGAGTTGGGATTGACTGGTCAATGTCCAACTTGCTTTTTTAAATGTAAAGATGGCATTCAGTAGTGAATTGTAGACAGAATCCTTAGAACTGTTATTGAAAATGATACCCAAGAAAATTTTGCAAATTCATCCTAAAACAGTACTCTAAAAATGTGCAAAATGGAAGTATATCAATGTTTCTTTAATTTTCTTCTGTTTTATCCTACCAATATAAATTTAGCATTTGTGGATCATTAAGATCTATTTTTGAGGCAATTTTGGGGTACATAAAATACTGCTATGTAGATTGGAAAGTAATCATATCACAGAACGGCAGTTTTTTATTATCAAGTTAATAAATTACATGTGCATACGAAAAAATCTACAAGCAAATAACAGAAATAAAACATTAGAAAAAAGATTAATAACTTTTCTTAAAGAATTAAGCAAATTTCATTTCACTTTTTTCCCTTCATAAATATTTCGCTTTTTTTAGAATATTAGTTGCTAAGAAGAATCCTAATCTATGTAACCTAAATGTCTCTAGAAAATGTGCAATAATTACTGTACTGTTGACCAGTTCTCTTGTGGCTAAAAGACAAAAAGAACAGTTCTGAGGCCATGAGAGTTGCATATTTTTTGGATGATGCTAGATTCAATTACGTTATTAAGGCATAATTCTCCAGTGACCCCCTCTGTCCATCTGTTCTCACAATGGACAGACCTCATTGAAAATCCTATTAATTTGATTCCTGTATCCCCAGACTATCTCTAAAAATGCTATATAATCTATTTTGCTGAGACCCATTTGTTTACATTATTACATAGCTTGACACAGTTTTTGATGATATACCCTATTTGACTTCCTGCTCTATGTTCAGGCCCAGATTGTTTAATGCCATTGCCCATTTGCCCAGTTAGAGCATCTGCTAAAAGAGCATTCACTCCATTGATAAATGTTGTGCACATTCTTTAGTAGAGACTATCCATTTCAAATCACCTTACATTTATAATTTGAAGCAAATTATCAATGCTTTCTTCATTGTTGAGAGTAATTTGACTCTTGTGAGCTTCTTAGGCTTGAGTTTGAAGAAAAAATGACAAAATCTTTTCACAAATAATCCTGATATGAAATAGATGTAGACAGCTTCAAAAAACTTTTTGTTGATATTGCTGCAACTATAGTTTTTTTTCAATCATTAAAGATAACGTGGTACCGACATGCAATATGTACAAAACAAGAAAATGAGTATTTTTTTAGATATCTATTTACATGATTACTTTCTGAATTGCTTGATTTCATATCTGAACCATCATAACTCTTTACATTTATCAAATAAACTATTTGAAAAAGTTAACTTTCATAGGATGCATTGGAAAAATTTAGGTCATCAATTTCAAAAGTCGAGCAGAATAACCAGTATTATCAACGTTACCAGAGCTTCCAAATAATGTGTACTACATTTTTTTGGCAAATTTAAGAAATCCAGTATTTTTTATATATCTATGGTTTGGCATTGCCAAAAGAACTTTGTGTATTGAAAAAAAGTTTTTTTAGGAACTTCATGTTCAATGCTACCAAAGTAAAGACCACTTCACTGATTCAAGACATTATGAAATGTAATAAAACTTGAAAACATATTTCTTGTACTGTATAAATTCATTAAATTTGCTGTCATTTTACATCACATTTTAACTTCAGGATAAATTCTATCATCTTTAACCGCATTTATATCTCTGTAAGTTGCCTCTATCAATGATTTGTTCATGCTAAGTTTTCGTACTGGTGCCAGCGTAAACTTAAGCAAAGCCTCTGCCTCAGGTTCAAATACTAGTTTGAAATTTGGTACACTATATCAGTCTCAAGTATAAGTGCAACTGAATCTTCAAGTTAATCTCATGCTCCAGTTCCCGTAATGATTTTGATTTTTCAATGGCTACCTTATATGCTTTGCCATACTTTAAGGAAAAAATGGTCAATATTTATTTAGAATATCTATCTGTACAGAGCATGATAGGCACTACATTACGAGCAAGTCATTATGGGAACTGAAGCATGAGACAAACTTAAAGATGTATTGACATTGATATTTTAGCTTAATTTAGAGTTTGCATCAAATTTCAATCTACTTAGACCCCAGAATTCGTTCCAAATGAAAGGTTACGATAAAAATTTTTTCATATATCTTATATTATAGATATGAAAAAAAACAAGTGTTTTACATTTATTTCATAGCTGTGACCTTATGTTTGAAACATAATTCTAGGGACAGGGTAGACGTTTAACAAGAATCTGTAAATAAATTTTGTTTTAATCACCGATCCAATCAGGCACCAATGAATCATTATGCAGGGACTTGATAAGCCAATTGAAATGCTTAATTATAACATTTCTATTTCAAATGACCAATGAATTTGAGCAGGAATTATATTTTCGAATAGATTACTCTAAATTATAAATGAAAGGTCACAGATTCTACAGTTCTGGCATAAATGCATGCACAGTTTTATCTGTCTCTCATATGAGATTTTTTAACCGAAAAATTACAAAAGAGTGTACATGACTTTATTTCTCTTCATTATTTACTAGACAATTTATTTTGGAGATCTTTGTATCAGAGAAATTGATCCTTTTCTTACAATGCTTCTACTTTTAATATTTGTATTTATGCGACTATCATTATTTGGTTGAATGCTTGCTCCAAACAAAGGTCTCATGTAAAATCGTTCAACCTGGAACATACAAAATTTTAAAAAAGTGTTTTTTTACGGAAGAATGAGCAAGTATTTTTAGAATTGGCAAATAAATCAGCACAAAAAATAATGTGAGAACTATGCATCTATAGTAGTCTTTTACAGAAATTTGAATACAAATATTTTTTTCAATTTTTCGGATTTTTGTATCTTTCAAGTATAGTGTTTTCAGTGTATACAATAGAGTATCGGTGAACTTCTCTAAAATATTACATTTATGCATAAGAAGGACTGTTCAATTTTATTTATTTATAGGAAATAAAAATATCATATATTGATCGCATTGAAAAAAGTAATTATAAAAATACATTCCTATTGAGGTTTCTGTGAAATTGGAGTGCTTTTCATATGTATAAAAAATTTCAAATTTTCTATAAATCAAATTTTGATTCACGAAAAATTTAAACATTCAATATAATTAGAAAAAGTGCTTTGTTTTACAAGTTTTCTCGATTTCGGTTATTTTAGGTACAGCTGATTAGGATAAGTAAGAGCCAAATTCTCTTCTACATTTTGATTCCTAGAATTTGATATATTTAAGGAGATATAGAAAAGTGCTTTGCTTTACGAGTTTAATCGATTTTGGTAATTTTAGGCTGCTAAATTTATGTGTTCGAGGATACAATTTAATACAACTTATTATGGCTTTTCATTGTTATGCGAAACAGATAATAATTATATTAAATAGTACCTTTTCCAAAAAATCTCCTATTTTCTTTCTTAATAAATGCGATGTGATTCGTTTTCGTGAAATTTGATCTCGAGGTTCAATCTCTTTATGAAGGAACCCAAGAGTTGAAAGTTCTTGGGTGTCATCCTCGTCGCTACTGTATACTGGATCCAGCAAACCATCAACATGCTTCATTTTTACATTCATTTTTCCTATCAAATTTAAGTGAATGCAGAAACTAACAGTTTATAAATGTGCACGAATGTATGCATATCTAAATTATGTCATTTATATGTATCAGCATGTATGAAGTCTAAATGCGTAAATGTAGATAGAAATACCTAAAAGGGGTTCTGTTAGACTTCCGCAGACTAATGTGGTAATGAGTACCACCATTAGCGTAGTGCTCGCATAAACATCTTTATTAGGGCCAGGCATTGATTGAGATAGAGCAAATGCAATAGCCCCACGAAGTCCAGCAAACCACATTACCACCTAAAAACAAAACAAAACTACAGATTCTGTTATATAAGTACATATACATACAATGAACCTGCTAAGTCGAACACTCCGTGACGAATGACAAATTGTTCGGTTAAGGCAGACGTTTGGGTGGAAGAGGTTTTAATCACTTGATTTTTTTCCATTATGCAATGAGATAAAAAGGGTCGATCAGTTTTAAATATATTATGAATACATATATCTATAAGGAGTCGTAAAAGTAAACCACCAAAAGGGCCTCTAATCCTACTCCAATGCATTTCCCTTCAGTCTTTTTTACGATTTCTGCTTGAAGGCTTCATTGTTTTTGATTGATTTTACCAGAAAAGGTACAGATTTCTTATTACTTGAAACTGTTGCAATACTAATTTCATACTTTTTTCGGATCGGGCAAAAAGATAATCCAGAATCAACATCTTTTAGCGCATCAAGTTTTCCATTAAGATCAAGTTCCTTCGTTTCCATGCAGGGAAGCATTTGAGGCATGCACGCTTACTTTAAGAAAGTGAGTGCATTGAATGACTGAAATGGAGCGCTGCAAGTCTTGTGTTCACTACTTCTACATACAGCCTTGAAGCAACATGTTCTAACTCACGACACTTCTGACGTGAAATTATTCGCCTAACTATTCTAGAACATAAAAAATCGTGTCAATTTTTTTAAAATTTCTGTGAATGTGTTCAAGTTAAAGAGGTTCATTAATCCTATATAAGGAGTGTGCCTTCTAGAAATCATTCAACAGAAAGGTATTCGGATTAAAGAGGCATTCGACTAAGTGGGTTTCACTGTACACAAAAAATCTATGTATACATACGTAACCAAAGAATTTCAGCGAAATGTCACGAATAAGAATAAAAATACAAAAAATCATTTCCTGAAATAAAAATACAAGTCATTACAGTAAGAAGTCATAGTTCTGAAAATAGACACAAGGAGTAATTCTCTTCTTAGACACAAAAATACACGCAGCTTAAGCTTGACTGTTTATTTGAGGTAACCAAATAATGAACGCATACACCTACCTGCATACCCCCTGTGATTTTATGCTTACGCCACAAATTGGCAATGAAGGCAAATGGAAACGTATTGAATATTCTTGCAATCAAACAAAAAATAACCGCCAGGAATACGAATAACGGATCCCAATCTTTGAATCGACCCGTAAACACACCCATACCCATATATAGAAAAACAAAAAATTCTGATAGCGAGGCCATACTATCAAATATGTGCTCAGTTGCTATCTTGCTAGCGCTAGAAAGATTGTGGTAATTGTAGTGCGATAGTATCAGACCATTGAAAAATAAAGCCATTACACCCTACATACAGGAAATATATATATATGATACAATTGACCACCATATGAAAAGTGTACAAATAAATTTAGCACCCATGAGATCTAATGCATAATCATAGACAGTTCTAACCGTAACGAGCAGTTGTTAGAGTGCAACAATATTGCTCAGTAACGTGAATCTGGAGTGATAAGCAGAATATACTATTTGTACACGAACTCGTTGTCATTTGAACACCATAAAATTGATGTTCATTGAGCAACCATGTAAATAATAAAGTTTTCCGAGAACATTACATATTACATGTTATTGAAGCTGTATGCAATACATTGCCTAAAATACTGCCTAGTATACATTCCAGTCTACTACTTGCTCCAAAAATCACCCAAGCTCAACGTACCTTTTTAAGCCAAGAGAAATGAAATAGAGAATTCAAGATATGTTCAAATCCAATACTTCTTACCAGCATTTTATTAGTTTCTATTAAAGATAACGCTTACCGTTCACTACATGATTATATATTAGTTCTTATTGCTACTGACTTGTCAACTATAAATATATTTTGTAGCAGCATTAATTGAAGTACATTTGTAGAAATCGTTCTTAGAATATTGTTCTGGAACAAAGTTGAAGTCAATTCGTATTTTGAACGATTAATTTTTGCTTCCTCTTCACTGCGCACTCTTTTAGTTGAAGCAAAACACTATCGAATCAGTACAAAGATTACAATAAAGGTTGGGTATATTATCATTATAAAAAAATAATTGATGGTTACTCACTGACAGTTCCACTGATTCTGCAAACCCATATGATCCGTATGCAAACAAGAAAAGCAAGCAAATTTCAAATTTCGGATAATCTTTAAGCCTTGAGTGCTTAAACAAAAATGAACATGATAGTCCGATTATAGCGCCAACTGTCAAACTTCCAATTGAAATTGTGGCAAAATTGAGTAGAGTGTAGGGTAAAGTAAGTGCCGTATAGACTTCGTTTCTAGAGTACTCGTGCAAAAAAGTGCGGAAAAGGACGATGGAGACAGCATCATTTAAAATGCTCTCGCCAAAAATTAAACTGAAAAAATCAAATAAAATTCTTGGTAAAAATAAATATCAATTTACAAACTATCTAATAAGACCCAAATTAATGAGATTCTAACCCTTGAATTTCGAAAATTGCTCAAATTTTGAAAATTATATAGATGAAGACAGCATAGAAAATGACTATTATAATCCTGACCAAATGAAGGATATTGTACAAATGTGGATCTTAAGGCTTTTTGAAAATTGGTTACTTTCACATTTAAACCAATCAACATTCAGATAGTCATTAATGCACCAATCAATTTCTTCGAAACAATTTCGCTTTGTGTACTCATAGTTAATGCCGCCTTAACTTAAATATATTTTTAAAACCAATCCGAATCTTTAATCGGTATAACTTCTTCACCAAGCAAATCACTTTTTACTTATTTTTTAAACCCACGAGTGTGAAATATGAACCAACAAATTGATAAAAATTTGCCCAAATATTTTGAAAGGAGCATATGCTGAAATACTACCTTTAGCCACAGATAAACATACTCATTATGAGCTGAAAAGTCACCAAGGTAGCCATATGTCTTTTGAAATTATCTTTCACTTATGAATATTTATTGTTCTTGAAATCCTTCTTTTATATTGTTCTTTTCAACACATTCACAAGAAATTTAGCAAAAAGGTAGATTAAAGTTATTCGCACAATATAGAATACGCATATAATAAAAAGTAACGGTTATTACAGGTAGTTAACCTGTACAGCAACGGGTCGCATTTAACATCTGCCGAGCCGATTATAGAGAGAGTTGCTACAGTATCTACTGCACTGATAAGTGCTCCAAATAACAGAGATTCCATTGGATTCTCGACATCTATGTTAATTAAACCAAAAATTCCAGCTAAATAAGTGAGATAACCAATAACAAACGTGCTCGCCAAAGTTCCAAACAGGGCAAACATTACGATGGAACCCAAATTACGGAAAAAATGCTGAAATTTAAAAAATGCATGCATGAAAGTATGTATGCATGCACTTAAATATTTGAAAATATATCATGAAAATGAAACAATGAAAATTGAAAATCTGTATTTTTTCCAAAGGTATCAAATTGTGTGCTGGAAACAATTCGACTGATTACCATCTGATGAGATATTGTAATGCATTCTCTTTTTTTATTCCACCAAAAAGATATCAATAGACAAGGTTGAAAGACCAAAATCTATGAAAAAACATAGTCAATGCCATAAAAACAGTGCTATGGGAACAACTATAGTTCACCCTATCGAATGACCTACAAGTCACCAACTGACTTTTGTTTTTCAATCACATTTTTAGAGTATGGTAAAATCAAACATTTTAAACTGTTTCTACAAAAAATTGTAGGCTCTAGCCAGAAATCTACTGTCGTTTCATTTTTGGAATTGATGTTATATTTGATACCTGTCGACAAGAACTATTCTAGATGACCTTTGAAATGATTTTTTAATAAATATTGTAAAATAAATCATTTAAAAATATAATTTATTCGATTAACTTTTCAAGTCAGTTGAGTAAAAACTTTATTAGCTGTGATTTTTTAAAAAGCAGTAATTTTAACATATTAAGATATTACCAAAATCAATGCACATATACATATAAAGATTAAATTAATTTACCTTTTTCTTCATAGTATATCCGGCTTCAAAGATAATAGGTGGAAGTAATAGAAAGTAAAACATTTCTGTATTAAAAGACAGGAAGTCTAATTCGTCTTTCGATGGATAAAACCATCTTGCCAGCGCTCCGACCAAAATTCCTACCAAGATTGCAGCAGTACTTTCTGGTAGCATATATAACTTATTTTGGCGAATTACATACGCGCAAAGTATGCATAGGCCCAAGACAATTACAATTAACAAAGTGTTTAGGGCACCAAATTCATGAGCGGCTTCGCCGTCACTGACGCTCTGACCGATCATTCTTTTACAGAAAGATGATCAGATTTTGGATAAGTCAATGAATTTTCATTGTTTTACAATAATCAGATCATCACAACTCATTTCGTTGCAAAAGTAAGAGTTGTTAAATAATTTTATCACAACTCAAGAATATCTATTCAATTCTCACTTTGTCTAAAAATTCAACTGTACAATGTATCATCACTACTTTTGAAAAAATTAAGCGACAACATAAAGTCTCATATGTGAGCATATTCAGGAAAGTAAGAGTTAAAACCTAATGAATGATAGTTGTCATCAGTTTCGTATTGGTATATTAAGCGGAAAAAATTGCATAATTTAAGCAAATTTTTAAGCGAATGTTCATGTAGCAGTTGAGAAACTTCAAATGTCCATTATACTAGTTTGACTCCATCTCCATTGTATCCATACTCAATTGAAAAGTTACAAAATGTATATCTCAGCAATATTAATATAGGTATAATGTGTACCAAAATTTCTTTGATTCATGAAGGTGTCAATAAAGCACTTCTCAAATTACACAGAAAGATGTCAGAAAAGCAGCAATAGTATTGAAGTTAATAGTTCTTCTTATAGAAATATATTGGCAGAATTTATTTTTACTGGTGACTTGTCTCTTTGGTAGTTGAGGATTTTTTACAACAGGCAAAAACTTCATGCTGCAAATGCCTGGTTCAGTAAAGATTGGGTACAAATGGCATTTTCCATTTCTTGTCTGAAAAAAGTTGAAATAAAAGTTATCTGATTTACTGGTAGGTCTTTATTTTAAAATGATCAATAAAAATCATTTGAGTATCTATTATAAAGAACAACATAGGCATTGAAAGCCATTATGGGAAAGGTCACTTTGCTACATTACATCAAGCTGAGATCTACAATCAGGTACTAATAAAAAAGATTTTTGCCACAAGGTTTCTGTTGTGGATAACTCGAATATAGCAACTTTTCCATATGTTCTCAATTATAATCATCAGCACATTTTGAGTGTTTGCATTGCAAAGATTAATCTTTGCAATGCAGTAAGGATAGTAGACTTTCTGTATTCTTCTTTGCTTTTGAGCTTATTTGTCTTTGGCTTCTTTTGCAAAGCTGCTCTAACAGTTTCTTTTATCTTTGTTTGTTTGGGTTTATATTGGTAACAAAACAATAGTAGCCCTGTTTTTAAGGATACTTGCAAGTATGCTGCATGATTTATTGCACATTGAAGTGCATATGAATGATGTCATAACTTAAAGTATAACTTTAAACAAGCTAGTGCTGACACCACAGAATTTAAAGAGGATCAATAAATGTTGTTTTAGACTTAAGTTGAGCATGTTTATTTATAGATAACTACCATATATGAATAAGTTTACTGAGAGGAATGACTGTTCCAGAGCTAAAGTTCAAGACCTATTAGACTAGCCAAAACTAACTGTATACTGGACATTCAAGTTGTTTATTCAAGTTGTTTATTTATTTAGCTGGTAAATTAAAAAAAGATGTCTAAAACTTTGAAAAAACTATGGACTTGTTGACTGTGTGTCAGGAATGTAAAATACAACATAAACACAAGGAATTTGTGACAGAATACGTATATTATTGCCTCCTAAATTGCGTTGATAGAAGTGAGATAACTCCATCAACACAACAAATTATCACCTACTGAAACTTGTTCTTATAATTCAAACAGGAACTTGTTCTCATAGTCAGAACTGAAACTTCAATATAGCATTAGGATAAACGTACCACAGCTACAGAATACAATTAACTTCTTTAGAGGTTAATTCCTAACACTGTGGCACAAGAATGAAGAAATATGTAAAATTATGGAATTTAGAAGTGAAATGAGCATTTCAAAAATTAATCACCATACTTGCCAAAGTGAAATTTTTGCTTGCATAGCTAGATTATAAAAAAAGAACTTAAGCTTCATATTATTTGATTTTTAATTGTAATGAGTCCAATATTGTTACAAGTACAGCATTGTAACATATGATCATTAAAGCCATATTGAAAGTATTTCAAGAAGCAGAACTCAAGTATAGTAAAAAATGGCGTTTAATATTGGAAATTGTACAACTGAGTGACCACCTAAAAGAATGTAGATTAGCTTTATGTATCAATAGTTTTTATTGATCATGCAAAAAGAGGGAAACTTATCAATGTAATTGTTAGAAATTAACACGTTAACAGTTAAATTCTGTCACAACCAATGAATAATAATTATGTATAATCTAAGACCAGAAAATAAAAAGAACACAAATATTACAAATACACTGTTATCACTAATCTTTTGCCTGTGTTGACAAGTGTGAATATTGTCAACATCCTACAACTTGTTCTGCATGCATATAAGTCAAACTAGTTTGGACAACCACAACTCCCTGAAGGAATCATATACAACAAGTATGGTGAAACCTAATTGGATGACATGGCAGAACATATTAAGTCCTGATAAATTCATGCTATAGCTGTGGAGTTCTGTTTTATGGCAAGTCATTGTTCTGCATATTGCAATTCTAAGTTCATGGCAAGTCATTGTTCTACATATCGGAATTCTAAGCTTACGGCAAGTCACTGCTGGACTTTTGGTGACTGGCTAAGTTTAGGATTTGTGGGTTGCTGTGAAGTATGTTCACTTCCAGCAACACAATTTATGTCTGTACAAATATACTCTTTATTTTTACATTTGTCTTATTTGTAACACATTCATAACAGTAACAGAACTTAAGAGCATGTCTTTGAAGTTAAACTTTCTTGGAAAAAGAAAATTAAAGTGCAGATGCCCTTTCCTGGCATTAAAATAAATAAAATGGTAGCTTTTAAAAATTAGCTTCCTTAGGGGTTAATTTTTTAAAAGTTGTAAGTTTCTTCTAAAGCTATGTTGAAGTTTCAGTACAGATTATAAAAATAGGTTTCAGTACAGATTATGAAAATAGAAGTTTTAGTTTAGTTTATGAAAACAGAAGTTTCAGTAAGTGGAATGTCAGTAGGGCTATGTTTTTTGTTCATAAAGTTATCGTACTTTTATCAATACAATTTAGAATATAACGCATGCATTCTGTCACAGTTTTTTGTGTTCTGATTACATTTTATGTTTCTATCAATAGCTTATATAGGATGTGAGTAACAAATGAGCACTAGTAGCAGCAATGGTTGATGCAGATTTGTCTAACTGCACAGTTTTTAATCCTCATCTTTATAATATAACAACTTAGTAAAGTATAGGAACATTGTTTTTTCTATGAAAGAAGGTCATGAAATGTTGATTGCAAAAGTGTACGTTATAGCATTTTTGTCAGGATCTGGTCAGGAACAGGGTTCAAAGCAAACAGAGCAACTTTCAAGATTCAGATTTGACAGAAAGGCTCGGAACAAAATTCAAACAAACAAAAAACAGGGACCGAAATATAACAATATATATATATTAAGTGAAGGCCGTTCAGAAGTCTTGGAGCACAATAGGTATATTGCAGATACAAGAGTGAACTAGTTTTCAGTAGTTCCCTAATTCGGAACAACCAAAATACAAAAAGAACAAATTTTCATATAGAACAAGTACTACCCAATAGGAGCAGCTGACTTAAGCACATACAATATATTCATACATATGAACCTTGTAAATACAGTCTTAACAATTTTGCAGCAGGAAATCATTAATTGAAATCTTGTTGCACTTGTATGCATGACAAAATGAAGAAGTAGCTAAGCATAAAGATAATGGCTAAGCGTGATGAAAATATCAAATTTAATAAAGTTTTGGATAAACTTAAGGAGTTTGAATTAGTTGACTCAGTATAGCAATCAAACCAATAACACTGCAAAAAAAGTGATATGCACTGTAACATCACTAAAAAATGATTAAGTGCATACAGCTGGCCAAAAACTTTACTGATAGCTAAGATTAAAAAGAAATTAAAAAAGGATGTAAATGTATAATGCATCAAGATACTAAGATCATGGCACAAGGTAAACAAAGAATAAGAGGTGGTGATATGAAAATATGATATTGTGGAAGAAAGAGATAGAGTTATTCTGTACACACTATGAGAATGTACTTTAGGCAAGGAATCTGAAAGTAGATATATGATTTGAAATTGTCTGGAAAAAACAAAAAGCAAAATTATATAACTACAGAATGCAATTACAAAATTTCTCTGAATATTTTTGATGTACCAAAAATAAACTTATAAATATAGAATATTCTGTGTAGCAAATAGCTTTACAATTTAAAATTAGCTAAAAAAAGCAGAGATAAACTGTGGAGTAATATTGTAGAGTTTGAAAGTAAGAATACACACTAAATATGGAATGTGAATGGATAATAAATCACAGATAATAATATGAAATAGAAAAAGTAGCAGAAGCAGTTACAAATCCTGATACAGATGTCTATATACTTGATATCTCAAAGCATTACAGGTTCAAAACCTTTTGAACTAATGATTGGTAGGTGATGAAAGCTACTACAAAACTTCAATAAAGTTGGCAAAAAAAGAAGGTAGAATATTCACAATATTGAAAACAAAGGAAGAGAATACTAGTAGAAGTAATGGCAAAAATAACTGCCAAACAAAAAACTCAGAGCCACAAGTATCAGAATTAAAGCTGAAGAAATGTGAAGAATTTTGAAAGTTTTGTTCCTTTGAAAGATTAAGTCATACTCAGGAGTTTGTTGTGATTTATGAAGGCCATTGAAAGATTGCTGAACTTGACAACTAGAAAGCATACATAATTTCTTAGATAGACAACACTGTGGTTGGTTGACGTTTTACAGTTGATTGACTTAAGCTAATGAGTTTTTCATTAGAGAACTGGGGTTTAAAATTTACCATGAAAGACCTTCAAAATTAGAGGGAAGGCAATAATGGGCAACTAAGTACTATTTAAAATGAATAGTGTACCTCAAATAAGACAATTTATTAGAGCCCTAAAAGAGTTTCAAGAATTAAAATATTATGATCAGGAATAAAAAATGCAACATTCATAAGATCCAACGCAGGTTGCAAGTGTTGGGTTGTTGAAAGGTTACATCAATATGTTTGAATTGCAATTAAAACTAAGATTGTATCCTGTTCCATATAAGCTGAATTATGAATAATGAAACTGTTGGACTTTGTTTTGAATGAACATCAAGATGCTAGATCTAAATATATTGCCGTAGTTTCTTATGTGCTAATCTAAGACATACTTTTAAAGCTGATCAATATATATTCTAAACATCTATGTTATCTGCACTATGCTTGTTGTTTACTTTTGGTCAAAAACTTCTCAACATATGATGCAGAAGTTAGTTTGGTGCAAAAACTAATTAAAGAAAAAGCCTATACACTTTTATTCTATTCAGTGTTCAATGGATTTTGAAAATCCTTCACAATTTTCATGCTTTGTTCATCACAAAATGTAAAAAACATTTCAATTTAAGTATACTTTATAAGTTATTACCAAATATTGACCTACAAATTTGTATCATCAATGCTTACTATTAGTATTTCAAAAAGTAATCTACATTTATTTTAGCATGTCTATACTGTTCATGACAAATGAAAAAGTGATGATAGCAGTGTGAATGGAAATAAATCTACATTGTAAATGTTTGCAATGTAAGGCTGGAGTTTTTTTATAGCATATATCAATTGATATTATTATTTTGGCTGATAGAAGGGTCCCAAAGTAAACCTTGCACCAAACAGAGTAGTTTTGCGATTAGTGCGAACTTGTCTTTTATTTGAAGAATATATGCTTGCTGCTAATTTTGAAAGCATAAAAATTTTATCAAGGAAGATGATATGAGAGAATTATCTAGTCATGTATAATTTTTCAATAAAATAATACCCAGCTACCATTTTGAGACACTTCAAACTGCTCTAAAGATTTTACGTAATGTTTTCTCAAGTATCATGTAAACATGGTTGCACACATAGCAATACAAGCACTACACATTATTTGAATTGTTTTATTCTTGCATGACATTAATATCTCTATTTTCATATATACTATTTTATACTTTTGATTATATAACCAATATGGTTAGTGATGATTAATATCTTAATTTCCCAATATTTTGAATTAAACTAGGTAAGCTGTCAAATATGATCCAATTAGTCTATCTCAATCAAATTACATTTCACTTAAAAAATATTTACTAAGAGTTATAATTGATCACGTTGATTACAGATTAACAGTATAGATGCCATTAAAGCATTTACTGCTTAAAGAACACAGCTAAGCTATTATGCATACAATACCACTAAAAAGCAAAACAAAATGAGACATTAGGGCTATTTATTTTTTAAGAAATATTTCACTTTTTCAAGTAGATGAGGTGGAACAAAAAACTGTGGAAATTGCCTATTTTGGCAACAAACAAATACATACATAGTTTAGCGCTCCATGTTGTGAGCTGCTGCAGCTGACTGCATGAATCCATTGCGCATTGCGTCCTGCAGGGAAGCTACGGAATTAGGTGCATGTGGCAAGAAGATAGTGCTATTCTTGGTGTTTGAGCCTATGTCCCGAAGCATATCAAAGTACTGGGTCAATAGGAGAAGATCCTGGGTAAAAAAGATACATTTTGCAAGATCAATACAAAGGAATTACTTGATAGTAATCTTCCTGATTGGTTAGAACAAGATGCTGAAGAGAATTGTAACCAATGAAATTTCAATGTTTCGTAAATAAGTGCAATAATAATTTTCTATAAATCAATTGTTCCTTCAGCACTAAAATGTAATGAAAAAGAACAATTTCAATAGGGCTTAAGGTCAGATCTCGCTTATATAGATTTCTTTTCTAGAAATTATTTCAGTCACTTAAATGAGTTTTCTTATCACATATATTAACAAATATAGAAGATACCCATAAAAAATTCACTTGAAAAGCCACTAGAAATACATGAAAAACATATGGAAGGTACTTTTTTCTCAACTATTCAATGTGGAATGCATTGATTTGTGTGAAATGTTAACATTATTACATCTGCAAAACTGTACTGTAGATTGACTAAGTATAATTTTGGGAATTTATTTGGTTAAATATGACCCAGGAAGAATATTTAATCAACCAATTGTTTAATCTTTTCATTATACAACAGGATTTAAATAAATCATAAAATTCTACAGACCTGCAAACTGCTGCTCGGTTTCACTGAGCAATTTCATATGTGCTAACAAGAGAAATAATAATTACTCTTGTGTAAAATTGTTTGTTTTCTTGTATGCGTTGCAACGTCACACTTTGTTGTATAAAAAATTAGTTGCAAAAATAAAAAGAATAATTTTGACCTCTTGGTAAAAAATGATCCAGGATGATGCACCATAAATCCGTAAATTTCAATTTAATCAGGTTTAAAGTACAAAAGCAAATTTGGAAATAAATCGCCTACCATGACATCTTTCGGAGTTGTTCCGGCAACTGTAGAGCTGAAGTCATGAATCGAATCTCTAAGACCCGCCACAATTGCTTGTCTCTGCCTAGATACACCGACACCACTTAGGTACTTCGCTTCAGCCTCAGCTTCAGCAGCTTTAACCTATCAATATGCAGTACAATTTTCTAATAGATGATTCCCGTATGTATGTATACATGCAAAGTATTAAAATACTAGTATGTTCTACTTAAGCCACAAAATGATTAAAACTGCACAAGTGAAATTTTAAAACCTAAAAAACATACATATTTGAGTACAAATGCATAGATGACATGTATACTATGTCTAGATTAAACTATGAAATAGGTTTTATAAGCAGATAAATTCTGCATATCTGCGTTATACCAACAGATTATATAAAACATCAAATGTACGTATAAACAAACATATAAATACAAATGTTAGCACATGCCCCTCACAAGCAACGGCTGAATATTTTGATGAGTAAATGCAAAAGTATATGTATAGTTAAATCTCGATGACAACCACTATAAACTGATTAAAATCACAAAAAAGAACTATAAAAAAGCACTAAACTTAATGATATATGAAATGGATATAGCAAGATTTATTTTGTACAAGTAATGTTCACAAACTATTTAAAACTATAAATATATATTTATCAAACCTGCATAATTTTATCTGCTTCAGCTTTGTTAGAAGCAGCTTCCCTTAAGCGTTTCGAAGCTACACGCATTTAAATTAGAAAATGAAACTTAAAAACTGGTAGTTCTTATTGTGCAGTGTGGTATCATGCACAATTATAATATTTGAATTTTTACACATTTATCATCATTTACAGTATCAACGATGAAGAACCTGAACATTGTAGAATTAGAAATTGTGTTTCCTTTCGCAAAGTACATAAAATAGAATCAACTGTATTGTTATTTTAGGCTTTTTTCGCCAGTACTAAAGCAATTTACCAGTATAGGTAATAATGCTTAATATCAGTTTGACATATGCGCATAACAAAACACATCAATTATGAATGAAACGGCAAATGGGCCTGAACTGCTGTTCCATGTACTTTTTACATAGAATTCTAGAACAGATCTAGGATAGTATTTATGAAGGAAAACAGACTTTCAATTGAAATATTACTTTTTTGCATTAATTTATTATATCTTCCTATTACTGTTGCCCGTAAAATCATTGTTATATTTTATGTAAAGTTTGAATAAAAACTATTTTACAAAGTTTTCAACCTATAATAATTAACTATATATATAATCTGTTAAATAATACGCTCCTAGTGCCGAATAAACAAAACAAAATGATGGCAACTACTTTGTATACTTAAAAAATATATTTACATTTTAGAATTGCTCAATAATCCGTCTAGAATAATATTCATGTTGAAGAGAGAAAACGACTGACAGACAGTATTATCCTCTCTTTTGTGGCAATTTCTTCATTATTAAACTGGTGGCCCTACTAATAATTGATGCCACCAATTTTAATTGGTTGAGAGCTCAATAAAACGATTAGAGATTATTTATGTCAAGAAACTATTCTGTTGGTAGTATCAGTCATTCCTAGTGATTGATGCTGGTGGCATGGTAGAGCCACTGGTAGCACTGGTAAGGAAGCTCCTTGTTTACATATAAATTAAGCTAGATTTTTGTTACTTCTCTTATTAATTTATTAAAAACTATTAAGGATAAACTATATTTGCATAAAATGTATTTTAATGTACATTCAATGAAATTATTAATGCAGCAAAAAAACGTTATTAATTTAAATATATAACGCTTACCGTTGATCTCATTCATTGCATCTGAAGATAAGAAAAAGGATTAGATTAGTAGATATTTTTTGAAATGAATGCTTTTATTTATATGAATCTATGTTAATATGTATGCTCATTATATATGTCTATTCTTCAATACAAATCAATACTTAAAAATAACAATTTGGTTTCTGTACAAATAATATATAATATGCACATTAAGCATATAACTTCGATGGAAAAAAATTACATTCCAGAAGTAAAGCAACATATAACATTTTTTTAATTCAGCATAAATATAATAAGTAAAGCCAGCTGTAAACTTTACATCTTCTAGATATATATTTATACATTAGTTTCATGGCCCAATTTAAACACACGGTGTACTGCTAATCATGAATATGAATAAATATCTTCTTTTTGCATACATATCTGAGACAAATAGTTTACTGAATAAAAATTTCCATCAGTAAATAAATACTTATATGCATGTTTAAAAGTACCTTTTACCCGTCGATCAGGTTCAAGATCGGTTACCAGAGCTTGTAAAATCTGATATCCATACTCCTGCCTAACACGAGCAAAGACAAAGAATCTATCAGAAATGCAGTGTAATCCTACAAATATGAAGCAAACAAAACTTTACATTTGCCAAAAGTTAAATATGCATTAGCTATCGAAATAGTAGAGGTCTAAATCATGATTCTATCTGCAACGTATAAAAAGTCATATTACGTACTTATTTATTTTTTTATAAAGGGTTAAGGCATTGGTCATCAAAAATACAATCATTCTTGTATGTCCTAGATGAATCATGATTCAGGATTGTCCATAGGTATGTACGTAACAAAATGTATGAATGCATATATGCATTGTGCATGCACGAGTGTAATCATACAGCATTTAGACGCGTCTTACATTACACTAGACAGCTGATCTTTCACAGCATGAGCAACTTCCCCAGTGGAAGCAAAAGCCTCATCCAAATCTAGACATACATATATACAGTTTACTAATAAATACTCAGCAATTTTAACAATACTCAAGAGAAAAATCCAATAGAAAAAAAACAAGCAATCAATCAAAACCCACAAAACGCAAGATACGTATTGTTCTTATAAAATTAATTTCATTTACTGTTCTTTTTTCAAAAAGAAATCATGGAAAATTTTTGATATACTTCTCAGAAAAATAGCTTTCAATATGCAACAATGGAACATGTCAATGTTTAATTTTATTTTGAGATATCATTCCAGCATTACCATAATATAGCTAATTTCTATATTATATCTGTTTTCAAATCATTTAATGTTTCAAAGCGAACAGCATATTCATATTTCAAAAACTGAATATTATTTTGCTCTGTGACAGTATCCTAAAGTTAAGCTAAAACTTGATTGCCCTAATTTAATTGAATTTCTTGTGAATGAAATAGTATCCAAATTTTCTTTTACATGTTGCACTGTATAAAATTTTGAAAATCATTATTGTTTTCTGGCATTTTCTACATTAACTGAAATTTTTAACATTTTCAAAGTCTTTCTTAGCCATTCAGCACTGGTGGCATTTTCAACAAGTAATGCTGCCATGCGGCAGTATCTGATTTTGGCACACATCACTTATAACATAACAAACAAAAAAACTGAAAAAAATGAGCAAGGTTGAAAATTTATCTCCTGAAGTAAAAAAGGCTCTGCTTTAGAACTGAAAAGAGTGACAGTACATGAACAAAGTAAGTTTTCCATTTGAAATATACACACCTAATTTAGGCATTGTTGATCTGATTACATCGAACACATAACTTCGAATCTGAGAAGCGGGGTCAGTAAGACGATAAAAAGCCTCGTGGCACTTCTCGTACAGGACTTGATATTGAACGCAAACATCGACAGTGATGAACACATTGTCCTTTGTCTTCGTATCTAGACATAATAGAAAAACACACAACTAATGGTGCAATTTCGATAAGGCTTGACTAAATTCCAGAAATTCATCTTCACCGAATATTGAAAAAATATAGCATGTAATCAAAATAGTCCCAATGATGTCCGAGTTGGATATAAAGGATAAACTCAGTGTTTCCGAAAAATTAGTCTTATTAGAAGTTTATTGTAGACAGCTAAAAAGTAATATAAATAGGCTTCAATGACAATAATGCGGCAATGTAAAAATAAAAATATGAAGTGTTCATATATTAGTTGCATATCAACTTAAAACTTTGAAACTCTAAGCTAATGCATAATGAAAAAGTGAAGAAAATCAACATAAAAATAATGACATATGTATATCGTACGTTACTGCAAAATAATCTGAAAAAACGGAATCTAAAATTTGCCCCAAAAAAATTCAACTTAATGTACAATTTAGAAATTTTTGCAAGGTTAAGATGATTTCATTAGTATGAATTAAAATTATTCTGCACTAAAATTCTGATTTATTAATTAATTTAATTTGATTCTAATTTAGTCAGCAAGAAAACAAAACAAAACAAAACAAAACACAAAAGAAAAAGATTGAAACCTGCTCTGCAACTAAGCTGCTGCACTCTAGTAGTAATATTGCCAACTATTTGACTGAAGGGAAAAAATATACAAGACAGCCCAGGTTTTGCCTGAAACAATAGTAGCCAAATGATATGACCGTTTAAGAATGAGCATAAAAATGAAGTTAGGACTTACCAGTTGCTCAAACTGCCCGAATCTCTGTGAATATAGTTAATACAAAATAAAAGATTAGAATCAATATTAAAAAATTTAAGCATAAAACTGTACAATTCTACACGAACACAAAATGAAACTTCTGATTAACTGATAAGATTTCAGAGTAACTGAAGCTCTATCGAGCGCATAAATTTATCCAAAATCAATGATATGCAATTGCAACTAAAGCGGTTATGCATCCCACTATAAAGAGAATTAAGATAGACACAAGTTGCTATTAAAATGCTGTTTCAAGCTTGGCTCTAAGACAAGTTTTAAACTAGTCATCGGCTTGATTTAGATTGAGATGCGATTTTTCTGAAATAAGACAAAGAGTTGCCAAAATTACAGAGAAAATGATTTCTAGGATTTTCAAACAAATATCTAGTAAAATTAGTAACGTCATTACCAAACTGAAATTAAATCGTTGGTTCAGTTTATTCACCTGACTTTGCTCTACTTGAAATGAACCTTTATGTATCAAAATCAATTTTCAGAACTAAGCGGAATTCATGAGCAGACGTAAGATTCAACCATTTAGTCTTTTGAAGAGAAAACCTTATTTAATAAGAGTCAAAACTCAATTCGGTCATAAAAACTCGTTACACATACCTCAACAACCCCAACTTCAGAGGTTGATACGCAAATGCAGCAGCAGCAGCCTGATACCATTTTAAAGATAGAATAATGTTTTTGAAAATTCTAGGGTAATGTCTATGTGACTTGGTTCAATGAAACTGTTTGGTGGTAGACGTGGTGACGCATTTTTAAAATAGAACTTTCTCTAAATTAAAACGCAAAGAAATGCAAATAATCGAAATAAGACTATATCAAAATATATATGTAACAGGTAATTAAATTACTATGCAAATCTTTTTCTGGTGGCTGGGGATATTGTTAAAGAAATATTATATTTTAACCGAATTTTGACATACAATTTTAGCATTTTCTAGTTTGAAATAAACATATACAATGTCAGCATATCAATGTATAGTTTTTCTACATTTTCCACGGCAACTAGTTTTAATACTATTGTTTCGGCAGTTGGAACTGCACATGCATGAAAATTGGCTACTAAATTGCCCCACATAAACGGTAAGAGCCAATGTTACACTATTTGAACTACAAATGAATGCATTTGCTTTATCATCAATAAACAGTATCTGTTGAATAAGTATTGAACACAATAGTGATTTTTATTTCCCAAAGTGATAACTTTCCAATACTCCAAAGATTGTAGATATATTTTTGTTATTAACTATAATTTGACCATACTATATTTTTTTCATTGAATAGAAATTGTGTAACATGCGATGGGCCTGATACAAAGTTACATGCACTCTGTACTCAAAGTAGCAACACATGCTAAAAATATTTTATTGTTGAAATCATGACACTTCTGACCCGACTTGATCAAATCCATGACTTTGTCCAAATGTAAGGAAGGGTGTGATTCAGTATTGCTTGCTCCTAGTGAAGTGCCTTGATTCGACCCCATTTGATGTTGGCTGTCAGCTGTACTCTGATTTATCATACTTGAACTTATTACTTTTGATGAAAAAAAGGATTATTGCAGCAAATGGAACTGATATAATGCAACCATACATTATATATGAAGCAAAATGTAGCTTTTTAATTTGACTTACTTGACCTGGTCTACAAAATATCTTCTCTCATAATCTTACCTTTGCTTATTTAATTTGATTCAGCAAGCAACCTTAGAATTGCAACAGAAGCAGCTTGCTATTTCTTAGGTATTAATAAAAGTTTAAAAAAGGATGATTTGGCAATACTTAAAAAAAATTTCATTGACTTAAAGGACGTAATTGCCTCTTACTTTGTTATAAAACTTCTTGAATTAATACACAGAAATAGCTTGAAATAGTATGATTGCTAGTGCAAAACTGGTAGTAGATCAATTTTGATTCAGCAATCTAAGATTAGAACTGCATCAGCAATGTAATTCCAATTGTGGATATTGTTGCAGATTAAGCTATGCTGATATTACATGTAAAATAATTTGGGCATTTTTGCAATAATCCGATCTAAAATAGTTATTATTCTTGCATGCATATTATTTAAAAATATTTTTTTAAAAATTTGTTTAATATAAACTTTATCATCCACATATTTGATAATTTTAATAGAAGTTTGAATAAAATTTAGTTTGCATTATGTGGTTTTTATAAATGCAATGCTTAAATCCTCTTCAATGTCAATAAAGCAGCAACAAGAAAGTCAATCAAACTACATAAAAGTACCATTTTGAAGTGCAATTTGAAATAAAACTTAGAACAACAAAATACCAAATGCAAGAAGGCATGTACACTCAATATATTATGCATCTTAAATTTTTCCTACAAACTTTAACTAGATTTTTGTTCAACTACAAATCTTATAGTTGAATTGTATCTCCAACAACATGTTAGGGATGTAACTCGAGATCTACCTTATTACTCGTGTTAACGAGTATACTCAATTCAATCAAATCAATTACTTATTTTGATTCCTGTGGCAAAGACCACTCTTTGCAACATGGTTTAAGTAGGATAAATATGTGCTTATATATTGTTTTCTTGTTGTGCTCTGTCTCATCTATCTATCTTGCCTACAAGCCCTGGCACAACATGTAAGAAGAGCAAAAGTATTGTTTTAAAATGTGTCCTGGAGCCAATGAAATCTCTTTGTTATAAACTTAGTAATTATATATTTATTAACAGAGCTCACTTAGAAATATGAAAAGTTTTCCTGAAAACTCTAAGTGACTTTCAACTACATTGAGTCAACTCAAGACTAGTCATTAGCTGACTTAGTAACCTTGTTGAATTTTTGCTATTCAAGTTAACACTGGCCATTGCTTTGACCTTTTCCATGAGGTTGCAGTTACACTTGCCATTATACAGGAATCTAACTTCTCTAGCCAGTTCCAGGTAAGTAGGAAATACTCATTTATGTACATGTCACAACCAATGAGTAATAGGTATGTATAATCTAAAACCATATAATACAAAGAACACAAATATTACAAATATGCTATTATCATTAATCTTTTGCCTGTGTTGATAAGAGTGAATCTGATCAACATCCTACAACTTATTCTGCATGCATAAAAGTTGAATTTGTTTGGACAACCACAACTCCCTAAAGGAATTGTATACAACAAATATGGTGAATCCTAATTGGATGATACAGCAGAACATACTAAGTCCTGACAGTACAAGTACTTTTGATGAATTGATGTCTGACATTGTGAAAATCACTCATTGCAATGTTGTAAGGATTGACTAGCATATATATATTTACACTATAGTGCTCTCTTGGTCTTTGCTTTTTGTATTTATTATAGCCACACAATAGCAAGTTTAGGAAACAGGTTTTTATAACATCAAATAGGTGAAAATATGGACTTTAATTTTACAAAACTTTTTAAAATTGTAATCAAAACTTTTTTAATGTATTAAATGCCATCACAGATGTTTACAGCTGCTACTTTTCTATTGTTGTTGGATGGTGTAAATTTGTGTACTTTTTGAAATTTTGAACAGCATTAATAGTCATCATGGTACCCTTCATCAGTGCTGCAATACTGGTATGACAATAAAAGTACATATGTTGACAAAGATAGCTCTATTTCTACAGCAGAAACATAACAGTGCTGCTTGACTTTGGTTTTTCAGAAATTTTTTTGCTTATTTTGCCTTGATGTCCATGGTTTTTATTTTTTTATGTAAACCAAATTTTTACCTTTGGGAAAAGGATATCTTTAAAGATTCAAAACTTTCAACAAAAATCTTAGTGACAATCTTGATTAGTAAATAATATTTGTACTTTATAAAAAAATAAATGCATCAGTATACTTATTGAACTTATGTAAAAAAACTGATATCTAAAATGGAAAATTCCATGAAAGTATAAAGATAGTGGTTGCCTAAAAGTTTGTGAACATTAAGCTTAATTGTTCTAACAACTAAAATACTAGTGCATGCAGTTTACATTGCATTGCACATTTTACATGTTTCTTTCCATTATAAAGTTAATACTGAAAAGATTTCTGTTGCAAAAAATATTTGTTGCTATATATTTATTAGTCTAAATATATAAGCTTGTCATTTTGTGCATTTGTTAGCTTCATGATAAAATAAATATATCTAAAATCATAGCAGACATACACAGCATCACATTTGTTGACATGTTTTGCCATTGTATATACATGTACTTGATACTTGTTGAAATTTCATCAGCAGGGCACAATGGATTTATAACTCGGTTTCTTGATAAACTCTTGAGGAAGTAAACCAGAGGATTGCAGCGCATGCTCTCTTTTTCATTCAGTCTTAATTAAGAATCTTCATGTTAATTAAATAGATATGCAATTTTTTGGCATCTTCAAAAAATTTAATTCATAACAGCAACATTTTTACAATTCTATCATCTTTGAATTTTTTGAAAGATGGCCCTCTTATTTGAACAATATGATGGTTCTCTTCCAACTATTTGGTTGCTTCAAATGATACGCCCAAAAAGTACCGGCTTTTTCGGTAACTAAAAATTAAAGTGGTTAGAGCCAATCAGTATGCAGGATAGAAAAGACTTATTTTGCATTGTACCGATATCTTTCCTTTAGTTTGAAGTTGAAGTTGAAGCTTTCTAGAATCTTTTTTTTGGAGTTGCAGAATTTTCCAAATGCTTATTGCAAATTCAATATAGATATATTATAGTGCAACAGTAGAAGGGCAATTAACTTATTTATCTTGCTTTTCTTCTGAAAGTAATATTTTCGAATGCCAAAGTGTGAGCTATGCATGAAAACTGCCTCATTCGGAGTCCCTGGAGAAAGAGCAACTCGCTGTGGAAGATGCAAGGGGTATGGATATGTTTCCGTTGTTGGGAAAAAGTGCGAACACGAGCAGTGTTTGAAACGATCAAATTTTGGGCTTCCAGGCGAAAAACCCAAATTTTGTAAAACGCATTGCAAAGTAGGAATGATAAATCTCAAGTGTTTAAAGTGCACTTTTGATAACTGCACAAAAACTGCTCAGTTTGGGCCATTAGGTGGAAAGATATTAGCATGTTCCAGTCACAAAGAACCTGATTATATCCACAAAAATGCGTGCAAAATATGCCATGTTGGGCGTGGTCGTTTTGGAGTTTCAAAACAAGGTGCGACACATTGCATTAAATGTAAAGCGAAATTGGTTGGAAATGTCATCGATTTTAGAAAGTATTGCGAAGTTTCTGGTTGCTGTAAGTGGGCTTCATTCGGTAAAGTTGAAACAACTGTTGTCATGACACGCTGTAAAACGCATGCAGATGGTGATAAAGACTTAGTTGATCTCAAAAGTTTACACAAATATTTTGGGACAGGGCCTCCTCCAGAGAAAAAGCGGAAAGCTATTTTCGTGTGAGGGGCGTTGTGCTGTTATAGTTTTCTCGATATTCAAATTGCCACATTACGCAGTCAAACATTCCTGTTCAGTTTCGACGATAGATTTTATCAATAAAAATTATTTCTGAAAAATCTTTGATTAATCTCATGTTGTGGTCATTGTTAGTACTATTTATCCAAATTATTTTGTAGATTCCAAAAATTTTGTTAAGTGACATGGCTCATACGTGATTAGGCAATGATGAAGCAGTCGTGGTATTACTCTGAAAAAATTCATGGCTGCTTGAATTATTATTTTAATCCTTGAATTACAAAATTTTTATGTGCCAATTTTCATGTTGGTTTAAGGCCTGAATATTATATCGGCGAGTAAGAGATCAAGTACAAACTACCAAGTCATTGCACCTTTTCCCAACAATTTTAAATATAAAAAGTATGATGTTAGTATTCAGTGCATAGAAGTTCCTTACATTTTACTTGTTTTGAAAGAATTAGCTGGTAATAGTATACCTGGTCGCGACAATGTAAGGGCCCTGTCCATTCCAAGTACATTAAAAATTACATCAAATGCTTAATCATATACTATTACGTATTGTTTAATAGTTATTACTCAGTTTTTTCAATAACTGTAAAGAAATGAAACCCTTAACGAGTTACTGGATTGTATAGTCGATACTGTGACAAACTTGGGACTAAATAAATATCCACTTTCTAATCAAAATATGATAATGATTGTTATTAGATCAAAGTCATTGACTACAAGCAAATGTATTTGGAGCTCGTTTTCATTTTTATGTACAAAATGTCATAATTTCTTTATAAGTAAAAATTAATGTAGAAGCATATACTTGAATTTATCTTAAAAATGTGATGCATGTTATTTTCAGTAAAAGTTGTCGAAAAGAGGCCAAAGCAACTTACACGTTTAAAAAATTTTTATGCCAAAAAATTTCAAATCCATAAATATTTTTTTATTTATGCACTCAGAGGTGAAATATCTCCTGCAGGGATTATTAGCAATTTTTCTGTATTAATTTTCATTCTAAGGGTATCATTGCACAGTTGCGATCATAAGAAAGTTTATTTTCATTTTAGCTAATAATTTACAACATATATGGCTGTAAATCTTTTTGCCGAATGAGGTTAATGTTTCAGTTAAAATCTCAAAGATGTAAGGCACAGAAAAAAGAAGAGAGAGCAAGGGTACTATTAGTTGAAAACTATGCAAAATATACTCTCAACTTAAGATTGCTTTGCAGCAATACTCTAAAAATAATTTCAATGGATGCGATTGAGTAAAAGCTTTTGTACTATACGTCGTATAGATGACAAGTCAGCATCAAAATGATCAATATACATATGAAAAGTTTGTGCTATCTTTAACAAAAATACTCTTTTATCCAAAAATAGACTATAAAGTTAATGCATTTTAAATTAGAGTGACAATATTAAATTCATGACATTGATTGAATACTATGTTGCGACTTTAGCTTTACACATATCATTTCAAATACGAACTAGCAAATTTGTCGTTAAATTAATCTTCATGCTTGCAAATTCAATTTTATGATGATAAATTTTTCATGACATGAACAAATTTGTTGCGAAGATATTATCTTTTTTTATGGTTTTAATTTAATTCTTGCATACTATATTTGAATAATTATAAGTCCAGTTTAGCCCGAGAAAAATCAATAATAGATTTTTAATAAATATTTTCGGCCTATATATATGTGTGCGTATTTAGTTCCAAAATGAATCTATATACAAATAAATGGAAGGAATTTGAGACAGCAGCATAATATATAAGAGGACAGAGAAGAGAATCACGCACAACTATTATTATTGCAGTAACCGTAAGCGGCTTCGAAGAATATCGGAATAGAAAAAAGGACTTCGAAATGTTAACACTAAGATATGACGCATTCGCACTTTTGAGGCATGTCATTTTTAGGTTCAATTTCAAGCAAAGAGCTGATTCCATTCGCAGGGGTGGAAAGTGGGGAATCAACAGAAAAACCTTCACTGCGTCTGCTTCTCGGTCCTGCTTGTTGGGTCGTTCCTCCCGCAGAGGCACTTACAGGACTGAATATCTTTAGATGCATTAATGACGGGGAAGACATTGAACTGGAAAAACAGTGCCGTACTGAGCCCTCGAGAGATATTGGCCCTGGTGAGAGAACATAAGGCTCCAAAACCTTTTTGTCGTTCAGAGCATCAATAAGCAAATGTGTATCAGCTGTGGACGTAGAAATCGATCTACTCTTCAATCTCATCGTTTTCATAGTCGCCAAGATGTTCTTTTTCTGAAAATTTTTTCCCGTCTGAAGGTTAGATGCACATAGAAAGGTTGATTTAATTCCTCCAACAAAGAGCTGCTCTATTTGGGTGACATTGAGTCAAAACGAAATCATCGTAGTGCGGAGGATGCGCTATTGCCGTTGGTTTTATATACAATTATATGCGTATATTACTTAACAAACTAGGTGCTAGGAAATACGCCTATGACCGAAAACAAGTGAAAATGGCGATAAAACGGCGAAGAACCAAAAAATTAATCCGCTCGTCTCAACAAAAATTTCTTTCCAACCTTAGTGGAAACGACAAATAATGTCTGACTCAGTAATTGGTACAATTCCCAAAATAATTCGAATTTACACAGATTAAATCAATTCTCTAGAATGTCGTCTATAGTAACCCATCACAAAACCCAATGTACATAATGGAATGTGGGTGTTTATGTACCAAGCATGAATAAAATATCAGGTTTGTATCAAGTAAATAAAATGCCAGATATTTATCCAATGTGAATAGACTACCTTGTACAGGCCCACTATGAAATAAATACCAGGTATTAGGTGAGAACCCAGTATTGATAAAAGCCCGGGCGAGGGCCTATGTGGAACGTGTTAAGAACTGATTTGTACACCGTGCTTTCTATTCGAAAATACTAATTGTAGTTTAATATATTCGTTTGTAATTGAGTTAAGTCATTAGCATATCATGTAATGCGTTGACAAGATTCATTCTTGGCAACACATGATTGAATTCATCTAATGTACTGTTATACCACATTCTGGTTACGTTTTCTTGTTTTATTGAACGTGTAATAGTGTATTGAAGGATTCTTACAGAATGTAGTCTAAGGGGACCAGATGTCTTGTGAAGTTGGGAAAGTCCAATGGATATTAAGAACTATAAAATTTTGATATGAACAATAAACCGCAAAAAAAGGTTAACCCCAGTACAGCCTATACAAAGAGTTAGATATGTATAGAAAAGATACGGAACAAGATGTCTTAACAATCCGGCATCTGTTTGGTGATTGTGAAGGGAAGCAGAAGCAAGCAAAAAACAAAAGAGACAGCAATCAAATTACAAAAGCAAAAGAAAATAAGGTAGAGTATATATTAAGTAGCAATGCCAATGATAAGTATCAGCAGCAATTTCACAAAGTGACAGCATGATCTCTACACAGTAGTGAGTTATTTACTGGTTGGCAAAAGTGGAAAGACTTGGTAGGAGATATTGTAACTATTTTGTAATCCCACTAAAGAATAAGCTTGAAACAGTAAATAAAGTTAATAGTCAGTTTGGTCAGATAGCAAATAAAATCAGGAGATGAAGATTGGTTGATTATGACATACAACCAGAATAATGAAGATCTGACCAAAATAATAAAGGGAAGGTATGTAAGTAGATAATATGGTAGATTGTCAATAAACGGTATTTTAACAGTAGTATTGTCAGAGTTAGTACAGTTACTGCTTCATTTCCAATTCAAAATTATGATCTGATATAAGCAATTTATTCATAATTCATTTTCTAAAACTCAAATCAACATTTCAGAAAAGTTACATGTTACTTCAAATAGTATACATGATGCAATTTTTTTGGCATTCTACTGTATTTTCTAAGGAAAGTAATCTATACTTTCATCCTGAGCATATTAATTTACGTTTTCATCTCAGCCAGATTATAGTTATCTACTCTTGGTCAGATTTCAGATAGCTATCTACATTTCTTGCCATTCTTTTTCTTTTTATTTAACTGGAATCATTATCTCTGTAGTGTTGTGTTCTCTGCCATAATAGTTCAACGCCCACTTTCTCACCTTTCTTGTGAATGTATTTTTATATTTACCCCTTTTTATTGATTTAGTTTCTTAGTTTTCTCACTTGCTTTGTATTGCAACCCTAGTATTGTGATGCCTTTTGTTCTTTCTAATTCACTTTATTTAATAGATATCTGTTATGAATGTGCATCGAACAAAATTCAAAACTTAAGCAAAGAGTATATTTACACAAACATAAATTGTGTCGCTGGAAGTGAAACACTTCACAGCAGCACACAAATCCCAAACTTAGCCCATCATCAAAATCCAGCAATGATTTGCCATAAACTCAGAATTCCAATATGCAAAATGATGACTTGCCATAAAACAGAATTTCACAACTATAGCACAAATTTAACTATTAATGAGTTAATTCCTAACAATATCACTGTATTTAAGTCTATCAAAGATATTAATTATTTTGTTCAATAACTAAAGATCAGTAACTTTACTTCAAGATTAAGTATTCTTTTTGCAAAACAAATGTTGACTTGCCATGGAGTCACATGGAGCACCAAGCAAAAGCAGTGGAAACCAAGAAACTAAGCGCAGACTCAATGTGTTACTGTGTACACTCCAGAAAGGTCTGATACCAAAAAAAGACCAAGTTTAACAGGATGACAACCCACTAAATGACATTCAACTGAGAGACTCTTCAGTAAAAAACTGTAGAGCACCCAAATCAAATGTAAGAGCTACCTAGATTATGAAGTGGGGAAGAGGTCTATTCAAGTATTGGCTAAACTAGGTATTAAATCTAAGAAAAAAGTGGGTATGCCAGATGAGCTAAAAATGAGTTGTATGAGAATGGAAAACATTTTCATATACATATATATCAAACATCCAACAAGTATCAATGATCGGTAGAGTGCTTACTAATTTTTAGTCTAGAGTATTCATGATGATCAGCTGGAAATCCTGAGACTGATCCCTACATAGTTGTGATTCAGAGTTTTCTTGAGCCTAAAAAGAATGTGTGATAAGCCTAAAAAGGTAACAAGATAGACTAGGAAAAACTGCAACATTGTTTTGAAAGAGTTGCATTACTATAAAAGCAGCTTGATAACCTTAGTTCATCATAGTATTATGAATATAGCAAACAAGGTGGTAACAAGAAGGACACAAAGACTATAGAAGCATGGTAACACTACACAAACATAATTTGCATTACTGAGAGTGAATAAGAAACATATTCAGCAACACAACAAACAAAATCTTAATGCCAATTAATCTGGAGAGTCACAAAATGATGCAGCTATATAATGGAATAACTCTTAAAAGAGCAATTGTATTAAGAACTAGTTGTTGTAAACAAACTAGCTTCTAACACATAGATATAATCTAGCACTTAAACATTAAAAGTCCATGCATCTATAAGTCTACAGAAATTTCAAATGTAGCATATGCTTGATATGACATAAATGCATATAAAAAAGAATGTAAAAAGTTGGGTTCTTCTAAAAGTAAAATAGTGGTAATGGTTAAAAAAAGTTTTGTTCATGGTCTGTGCAGCAAATGTAATTGCAGTAGAGCATAAATTACATCCTAATTTAGTAGCTCTTCATTTTTTGAGCTTTTTAAGCAAATTTCTAACATCTAGAAAAGTCAAATCTTGATCAACAAAGAGAATGATAATTTATTGCATACCATTGCTACTTAGTTTGAGATTGATTTGATTTACTTAGGTTTCAATTAATTGAACCTTATTTTAATTGCAGCCAAGTTTATAACACAAAAAAAATAATTTAGTACCTTAAGTGCATTGTGAACTTTTGGTACAGAAGGAATTTTGATGATCTAAATAATGGTGAAATTCATGAAAATCAAATTTTTACACTGTAGAATTTAAGAAAGTCACAAGACAAAGTACAAAAAAATAAATGGAAAGCTCTAAGAAATGCGCCCAAAAAATTAAAACTATTTTTTTGGTTACTTTTTTGTAATCTAAGTTTTTTAATTTTAATTAGTATAGGCCTAGAATGAATGAGGTAGAAAAAGGAATAATTACATGGAACTTTTTAATTCAGAGGAATAGTGATCTTTTAGTTGTGAACAACTTCTAATTCATATAAATATATTTCCTTTTTCTAGTATAGAGGACAGTTAACAAAAAAACACCACAGTAAAGCTAAAATGTAATCATAATGTGCTTCTTCATTCATAGCAAATATATATATATATATATATATATCTTACAGATGTCATTATTTTGGAAACATGTCATGGTTACATATCGTGCTATGTTTTTACATCCCATCACTAAAAATGCTCACCCGCTTGAACTCTTATGCATCTGTTAGCACGTCATCCTAAAACTCACAAATAGACGGCAGTACGAAACTATTGCAGCGAGAAACAACAGAACAAAACACGAGATATGTGCACTATCGTATGTTACAAACTCAGCGACAATACTTTACAAGGTTTAATCTGTGATCGGAAGTGAGAGTTTCAATTACTCCTGATATTCTGCAGTAGAATATAGTCGATCATAGTCAAGTGTAAACAAGTACCGTTTAACACTGCTATACTGCAGGGATCCTAACAGTATGATGAAAAATCAAATATGCTACAACTGAAAATGTAAAGGCCAACTATTGAATTCAATTTCAGTAATAAGTCCGAAAGTAGATAAAGATAATCAAGTTTTATGTTTCTTATATCCTGGGCACTTTTATAGTACTATTGCTTTTATTCAGCTGATCGGTTGTAGTTTCATGTCATTTTAAACTTGAATGCAAAGAAAAGTAAGAAAACTTCTCCTGTTACTATTTCAATTTTTTACATATGGCAGTCTTCATGTTTTATCACCTTATAGAATAGATAAAAAAATTGCGTTCAATTCAGTAATATTACATTCGATTGCTGTGGCATGAATGATCATTTCATTTATTACTTTCTGTTAGGCAATATTGATATTACGTTAGAGCACATATCTTGGAAGTTTTTGCTCTTGAGGACACAGTCCCACTATTTTTATTTCCAGCAAATTTTTATTTTTCATCTTTTCTCATCATTATATTTTGATTGTGCACACCAAACCAATGCCAGCGCAAAACGTAAATTTTATTTTTTGTTCACAAATCATTAACTGTAATCATAAGTAATGATGAAACAAAACAAATTTTTTTTAAAAAAAGAGTGTATTCTTAAAAATAACATGAGTACATATTTGTTATGGACTACTTTTATTAACGATGATTGAATCAAGACCTGCACTGGCATGGTCCCCATGTATATCCATCCTATTAAAAAGACAGAGTACGGGGGAAAAATTTGTGGGGAAGAGAGAGAGAAAATAGCTTATATAATGTTTTAGGACATTTACATATTTCATATAGTTTATTAAGGCATTTGTATAAGTACCGTGAAAATCAATTTAATTATATACTATTTGACTCTAATGTCTCCCTAATATATATATATATATATCAAGAGTGCTTAATTAGCTGAAAAAGTGCTCCTGGCCCAAACGCCCCTTCATACTGCCCATGTAGAAATGGTCTTGTCAAGTATGCTGAAGTATCTCTAGAGACAGCCAGATCCCATGGTTGAGGTTTTCTAAGATGGCCATTCAGTTTTGAATCAGCTGCATCTCTTTTCCAAGTAATATGCTTACTTTTTCTAGTACTTGATTGATATTGAAATTTAGACTTTAATATATTGTCTGGAGAGTACGACTGAAACCTCTTGTCCATTAGAGAGGTTTTAAGTTCCTAAGATTAAGTAACCTTTTTTTAGATATCAATCTTCTATAAACATTGACCAAATTTTTATAAAGATAAGAAAACAATAATTGCATTGCTACGGCTACAGTTCAGTACAGTTACATAGTAAGTAAAGATTGAATACAACAAAATTACTGCAAATAAAGTTTCACTTGCACGGATAATGAAGGTGTCCAATTGTATCAATATTGAGCTTCAGATTCAGTTCAGTTTAGTGATAAAATTGAAAATTTGCAAGGAATAAGTGCAATATACGTGCAATGTGTACTAACGATAAAATCATAATCCTATAAAATAAGTGAACTTTAGTATTTTATGTAGTAAGTGAGATATCTTTTTGAAATGATCTAATTCACTGCTAACCACACTAAGACGCCATGTATCGATAGAGTTGCTTCAAGAGATACTCTACTAGCCACTTTTAAGTTCAAATAATTTGAATCAAGTTTCTTATTTAAATGTACCATAGATAACTTTTAAAGCTCTAGTAGAAAAGTTACAAAAAAGTGAGTTATCTGTAGGAAATAACTTATAAGCTACAATTACTTGGTTAAAAAATTAAGTCCTGCACAAGTCCTAATTTAAACTACAAAATATTTTGAAAAGGTATTACTAAGAAAGGAAATAGGAAAATTTCTATGTAATTGATTATTGTAAAAAAATGACACGCAGAACTACTCACCTCGATAATCTGTTCCTTTTCATTAGTATTTGTCCTCAGTAATCCAATAAAACTTTTAGAAGCATTTTTCAAATCCTCTCGCTCTTTCTCTGAATTGCTCATATTTACTGTTGGATCACTAGAGCCACTAATAATAGGAATGGCTCGAATAGAAAGTTCGCTTAGCTCAGAAATGTCATCATCAGAGGTAAATACTTCATTATATTTCCGTTGTTCAGAAAAATCTCTAAACATATAATATATCATTGGAGGATTAGATTTGTATACAATACAGCAGTAATAAGTAAACTGCTACGAAAGAAGATTTAGACTGACAAAAATGTACCCATGTGACTTTTCACCTCAAAATGAGTCTATAGTTTAAAGTTTGAGGCATAGAATAGTATTCGAAGCATTGAAAAAATTAGTGTTCTACCCTTTGCGTATGCATCTCCTAGCCCGGAATTTCAGGGTGAGGAAGAATAGATGAATTTTAAATCAAGTTTCAAAATGCATTTCCAAACTTGTTCTTCAGAAAGCCTTTTCCAACATCTTTCTCAGTAAAACTTAATGCTGATGGAGGAAGATTTCTTAGTGAGCAGACACTTATTCAATAGGACTATCCTAATGTAAACTAAAAAATATTACATAGTGAAAATTTCCTGTTTTACTTCCTAAAATAACATCAATATTTAATCAAAAGAATCATTTTAATCTACACTGAACCCTCCTAAGTCGGAGGCTTCATGGTTAAGTACTCTAATGGCAAAACTCAAAGAAGTGCCCTGATATATGGGGGACAAATAAAATACTGACTAAGTACAATCGTCATCTTGTCAGATGTCCAGCCTAATAAGGTGGCCGGAGAAGCGAGGTGTCTGACTAGAGAGGTTTTACTGTATATACTGGTATATTTTTCAAATTGACCTTTCACGAATATCCCTATTCAATGGTTTGCTTGAGTCCTTTCCAAACAAAAGCCCACCTCTTTGCTCTTTCATTTGATTTATTTCATCCTCTTTTTGCTTACTAATGGCATCGCGCTTATCTTTCAACAGGTTCAAATCCTAAAAGTATGCAAGAATTTAAATAGAAAAAGAAAGATTGGTTTTTCCGATTCAAACCAAAGGTTACGAATCTACAATTCATTATAATATGAATCATAATAACAATACTATAATTAAATAAACAATGGCAAAACGTATGCTAATTCAAATTTTGTAATAGCCTAAAAAATTGAATTTACATGATCAGAAGTAGAGTTAAAAGGTTAATTTCAACTAAAATAGGGGGAAAGAAGTAAGGCCCTTATTGGACATAGATAACAAAGGAGCTTTTAAAAGAAATTTTGCACAGGCATGCCGGAAGAAGCACCACGCAATTACAAAAAAATTAGAAAGAATGAACAATTGCAATTGTGCTTATGAAATTTAATACATCTAAAATCACATTAAACGAAAAAAAGACTCATTAGTGATCCACATGCTGAATTTGTTATATGGTGCTAAATAAATTGCTAGATCTATGAATTTATGATATATTTTACCCAGAGATATCCATGCATAAATATACAGCAAACTTTAAATATAATGAATCTACTTTTAAATTGAAAAAAAATATTTCTCGGAAAGAATTAAATAAAATATACATTAACCATGCATTGGAAAATCAGCCTACAAGTAAATAGGCTCACCTCATAGACATTTTACATCTTTTGCAATAAGACAAATGTGCCATATATTTTATGGTCCTAAATAGAAATTGAATATTATTGATTTTTACCTCAAATAGGAAGTTTCAAACACAGTTTCGAAATGTTCTAGAGCTGAAAAAGTACATTTCAAAGAAAAGATGTCGATTTTATTTTGCAAATGGAAGTTTTACGGTTCAAAGTAGAGAAATTTGAATGATAAATAATATATATCATTACTTAAAATATAGCGATCTCTGAAATAATCTAAATGTTATGTATATTTTAGGCAGTTAACCTTGAGCAAGTATGAAGAATAAGCACAAAAAAAGATTTTATAACAATAAGTAAGTTGCCAATAAAAAAGGATTTGGGAGAGCAAATACATGCTTCGATGACCTTTCAGCACATGAAGAGTTCATTTTTATCGATAGGTCGTACATCAGAACGATATTTGACTAATCCAAATGTAAAAAATAATTTACTAGAGTATTCAATACTTTCACCAAAACCTGCGTGTAAAATTAAGTCTACTGTACGCGCATTGCTTTGGTGGCTACAAATGTGGATCTATACCATAAACACATATTCTACAGCTGCAATAAGTTCATAATTAGCTCTAATACATGGGCAGCTTTTTACTTGTTAAAAATATTTTCAATCACTCTGTCAATCAGCAATAAAAGTTGCATTAACTAATCTTGTAGTACGCTTTTCGAAAAAAAATATTGTTGAAATCACATACAACTTTTGCACTGCTTGTCTTATATACTTTTTCATATCCAAGATTGACATTTACATATTACTCACTGCTGCAATTCATACGAATCATAACTACTGCATAACATAAATTTGGAGATTTTTCGCATGACATTCTTTGCTAAAAACATATTGATTCCAAGATAATCGGAGTGCAATAGATGTCAGTATAATATGTAACTACCCTGAAGACTATGGATGGAGTCCGATAAATATTTTTTGGAAAAAAGTCTACTATTAAAATATAGTTAAAACATCAGCTACGATAAAATATTATAAGTTTCAGAATTGAAAAAAACCTGTTTAATTGTATCGCTATCATGCCAAGCCTCTAATTTCTGGAGCTCATATTGGATTTCAAGACTCATTTGATGAATGTTACGCCCTTCACTTGCTGTGGATCGGTTACCAACGCATTTTTTCTCATAGAATTGGCATATTTTTCTTATATTATCACGTATGGTAGATGAATAGTCTCTCACTGACATTCCGTCTCTTGACCCTTCCAGCTGAATCTTTCGACGCACCGGTTGCAACAACGAAATATCTGGTGCATGGGAGAGATATTGGGCATTAGTCATGATTAAAATAGATGTGATGAGTGAAAAAACATGACCTTTTTAATCATTGGAGCAGTGAAAAGTTGAAACAACTTACACTGTGACTTTTCGATACATCTTTTAAAAATTGAATATATGAAAAATGTCGAAGAAAAATTATTTTTTCAAACGTACAAGAAGAGATTTAAAAGCGCATCAAATAATATATAAAAAAGGATTGCAATAAAAAAGCTATATAATAAATACATTGTATACGACTTCCTCTTAAAATCTTCAAAATCTTAAAATGAAATATGCACGTTTATTTACTGTTTTAATCAATAAAAATTCTGTAAGTCAATATCGATAAAATTATCCTTCTATTTGAATACATATAAATCATATCGAAAGTATGCATCTAACAGTTTCCAACACTATTTGCATGTTAGTCAAGTTGGGCAAAAGTATACCTTAGCTTTTACATGATTACGTGTATGAACTTAGATGTCCATTTAAAATATACAGTAAACTTGGGATGCAATAAATTTCTCAGAACCACTGTGTTCATTTGATGCATCCGAATTTGTTGTATCCAAAAATCTTAAGCTAAGTTGGCACAAATGCTACTTTTCATTTATTCGCTATATTTTGTTTAAAGTGAATTTGTTATATTCAAACATTTGATGCTAAACTTTGCATAGAATTACTTTTTTGTCTACCATTGCATGTGGAAATTCATTAAACACTTGCACAAAAAGATGACATGTACTTACATAAATAAAGAAATACAATGCAAGATATATATATATATATATACATATATATATGGGCAAGCAAATACAGAAATATGGATATGAGTGCATGGAGCAACACTAATGTATAAACATGTACACAATGACAGATACGCATATTCCTGCATAAAATGACAGTAACATAAATAAATACATAGATTTTGGTGCATGCATACCTATTTCTTATTGATCGTACCTCTTGTCCCATTTTCTGTACTGAAAGCATAGCAGTTGATGTAGACTTACAGTTCTGCCCAATAAGGTTCAAGGCAAGAAGAATAAAGTGGCAGTATTCATAAAAACCTGCTGGCCCACACACATCAACAATTGCCACACCAGTCGTGTCTAGGAGAGATAAATATAATTATGTACCCTCTCTCTACCCAACATCTAAAAATTGGTCAAAGAGTGTATTTCATGTAGAAAAACTAGCATGGAACATTTGAAATATAGCAAATTTTCCTTTGACTATTATTCGCTTTTAACAAATAAATGAAAAAAATACTTGTTTGTGCCACATTTATTTAGATTTTTAAGCATGACAAACCAATTTGGTCATCTTAACACATATATAATATATAGAGTTTATTGTATTTTCAAAAAAGTAGAAACTTGAATAAGATATTTTTTGTACATTTGTTACTTTTCACTTGTAATTTTCAGTCGCAACATTTTAAGTTCTGTTTTTTGTGTCACTGAATCTCCAAATTATACTGTAATACAAGGGAAGAAATGTAAATTTTAACCAAAATTGATTAAAATGTAAATAAAAATAATTCATGTAGATGATTAAGCAACATGAACTTTATAGTACAGTGATATTGGAAGCATTTTTGTGACATTCAGCTAATAACAAACACCATATACCAAATATTTGAAACCCTGCAACATCTATCTATTGAATAAAAAATCAAACAACTGGAGCACAATGGAGAAACGTAAAGGAGATCTGAAAGAATTTAGGACAAAATAAGTGCTCAAAAGATGTATCATGTCATATAACATTTTTTTAGCTAGTTGAATATGAGTAGAGTGGTAAACAGTAATGATAGTTTTGGAGCAAAGAAATACTTTTACTGTAGCTACATATATGCATGCATGTATATGAATGCTACCAGCTTCATTTTTTAAACATGAACTACCATTTTTGATTTATTTTTCTGGTTTGATAATTGTAGACAGCAGCTTATAGCTGTCAAGATTTCTATTTGTTACTGCTCCAATTCCCATTCCAGATGTGACCCGTGATCCGCGACCTGTTCCTGTGATCCATATTCATCTACATTTTTCTTTACAACTATCCGGTTCCAACTTAACAGTTCATCTTTGTGACTCTTCTGGTCCTTGCAGAAAATTCGAAGAGGTTGTGCAATTGCAATTTTGTAATTGCATATTCCCAAACTCTATTCCGATGATTTCTAAATTCACTCTACACTTTTTTCTACTTCTCCCAGAAGAAGTACGCTTCCATAAGCGGCACGCTCCCATAGCGTGTGTTAAATAGTGAATAAGTCAATAATATAAACTTGTTTTTTCTGCTTAATCTTTTCTTTTTTCTTGTGTCGCCTCACGCTGTGATCGTTATCACAGCGTGTTGTATAATTTAACCTTTACTTTCTTTTTTCTTCTCAATAGCAATCATTTATAAAGTTTTGTAAAAAAATTTACTTGATATAATGAGCAGCAAACCCCATGCTAAGCTGTTCAATATTGATAAAGGTATACTGTATTACAAGCATACAATGTATTATTTGATTGACAAATGCACATGACAATTGGCTTACATTAGGAATTAACTCCCTTGGGAGTTAGTCCTATTTTATAGCTGCAGTGTTTCTTCTAGAGCCATGTTGATACTTCAGTGCAGATTATGAGGATGGAAGTTAAAGTATAAATTGTAAGAACAGAAGTTTCAGTAAGTGGAGTACCAGTACGGTAATATTTATCACTGTGTTGATGAAGTTATCTCACTTCTATCAACACAATTTAACATGCAATAATATGTGCATTCTGTCACAGTTGTCTTGTGTTTCTGTTGCATATTATATTTGTAATTTAGCCTGCTTAAATATAAAAAAAACATGAACCATTATCAAGTATGAAAATAACTTATTAAAAAAGGAAATTATTGCCCTGTTATGGTTTTTAAAGTCTTAGTGGCTGAAGTTATGGAAAACATGATCTATTAAGTTAGAAAAACAACTGAAGTACATTGGTGCAATTTTTAAAGTTTTGACCTTAGGATATAATTGATTGAGATGTCAGTGACGTAAAACTAATGCCAATAGTAAACAACCTAGATAATGTAATCTACCTAATGCACACCAAAAAGAAGACAAACCAGTTGAGAATAGATTGAAAACCAATAGACATTTGTAAAGATTAAAAAAGCAATTGATTTTTTTTGTACTATCATCAGCAACTTTTCTTGAAAACTGTCAAAATCTACTTTCTATAAACTTTAAGCAAAATAGACAATGACAAAGTGCCAGAAACACAGAACAGGAACACGTATAGCAGTATATTAAGTAAGTTACTGCATATGCTATTGAGAGTAAATCTCAGCAACACATTTCACGTGACAGTATTTTTTACAAGCAGATATAATCAACATCATAGTAAGCATATAAGCATTATCAATTTATACAGAACATGCAATGGAATGTAATGATTCAATCCTCAACAAAATACATTCTTGTGAACAGTTTTTGACATTTAGGCAATTTTTTCTTGCTTAAAATAGGAAAATAAATGTCATAGAAAAGAGTATAGATCAGTCACTACACTGACCATATGCAACTTTAGCGCAAATTCAATTTAATAAATAGGAATCAGGAATTGTCCTTGCACAAGTTGTACACTTTGCAGAGGAAATTTAAGTTTATGATCAGCATGTCTATAAACAAATTCTTTGGAACATCAATAGCCAAATTGAAAAGCATTTTTACTCAACTAATCCTATCATCAAGTTCAACAGACATTTTAGCAGTTTATTGAGGACAAGGTCTAATTGAAAGTTGTTTGAAAGAATATAAAGATGTCACAACCACAGTATTACAGCAAAAATGAACTGAATTATGCAAAGTAATGAAGTTTAAGACAGAAAAAGATAATAATAAAAACAAATGCACTTGATAAATAGAGATAGAAAAGACTTGGCACTTAGTCTAAAATCCTAAATATTGCATTTTAAGAACAGCAATGTTTCTGTGATAACAGAAAAAATAGGAAAGATTGAAATGCAGTAAGGAAACTAGAGTAAAAACTGAAGTTAGAAGAGAAGTGAATATGAAAGTGCAGATCTAACATTCACAAAATTTGTGCTTGTTTCACTACAGTTTGGCATTATGACAATGAGTAAAACTCTGTCATAAAATAAAAAACCAGAGTGCAAAATATCATTATAAAATGATTTATTCCAGGAAACTTGAAAATGTCAAAGATACAAATTAAATTTGTGGAGAAGATACTAAAGCAAACATTCATAAACTACAGAACTCAATAAGACTGCAATTGGAAATATTTAAGTTGCTGTTTATATATATATATTGTGGATTTTAAAATGCTTTGGCTGATCAAATGGTAGTGCAAGGCCATTTAGTAAATCTTTTATAAATTTTGTACTACCATAGTAATATGTATGGAGTTTTTTTAATATTCACATCTGTCAGGATATTTATCGGTCCTGCTATCTTTCAAAACTATTATTGCATAACTGCTCAACTTTGTTCACCTATGTTCATCAATGTTCAGTCTCTTATTTTTGTTCACTCTTCAGAGTTTAAGAAATAATTATATGTTTTTATTCAATCTTATTTTTGCTTTGTTGTTTGTCTACCCTCTGTTGTACATTGGACTTGACCTTCTCAACTGGGCTACATCATCCTTATGTCAGGATTTCTGTGTTACTGCTCTAATTCCCCACTGCAGATTGTGACCCGTGACCCATTGTATCCGTCCATATCTTTCTTGAATTACAATATACTTCATTTCCATTTTCAATCTGTCTACCCGTGATTCTGCAGGATCCGTCCTATGAACCAAACAGTTCATTCCATGAAGTTTCTTTACCAATATTTCCAATCTATTGTAAGGATACAAAGTAAAGACCCGGATTGTGTAAAATAGCAGGTTGAGTCGTTTAGTTCGAGTCAATATGAAACGACTTGTTTATATTGAGTCGTTATATAATAAGTAGCGAAGAAGTTCATTCTTCGCAACTCACGCATGATATATGTTGTTTTCCTGTGTGTTGTGTCTTGTCCATTATTGTTTTAATAGGCGTTAGTTACGGCCTAAACCGTAACATCTATTTGCAATTGCAGTATTTTCACATCACTAACTGAAATTGGAATTTCTTTTGGTTTCCCGTAAACTTCTTTGCAATTTTAAAGAGGCTCTTTGGAATTCTTCAAACTTGTGGGTTTTGCTTCCTTGAAATCACTTTTCTACTTTTCTACTTCTCCCAGCAGAAGTACGCTAGTCCTAGCAGCACGCTCCCATAGCGTGTGATAAGTAGTAGTCCACATAATATAAATTCTTTGTTTTTTCTTTCTTTTTTTTGTTTTGTTCCCTTGCGCTGTGAATACAATCACAGCGCGTTGTATAAACTAATCTTTTCATCTTTTTTCTAACACCTTACACAGGTACATTTAGTGAATCATATTACTGTATCTTTCCTCTTCCATCCCAGTAACATCAACGTAAATTAATTCATGTAATATTCTACAATATTAATTATGATACTGAATTTTGACAATATATTGCTGAGTTTTAAAAATTTACCCAACTAAACAAGTACTTCAAGTCATTTCATTGTAATTTGTTACTGGGTATTTTTAATTTCATCAATTTTTACATTAACTTTATGTTTTAGTATCATAAGTATTAGTATTTTTTCAAGTTCTTAACAGGTAAATGCCTGAGAACGTCCTTTTCAATGCATAGAAGTAACAATAAAATCAATGAAAAATATCACTGCAGTGTTATACTAAAACGTTGATAGTTTATTCTCATAAAAAATTTTGACACCCACATGAACATAAGTATGCATGCATACCATCTTTGCAGCGATAAAGCAAAATATTAAGTCTATCCAAGTAGAAATGATCAATATGTTGTTGCTCAAGTTTCATCTCTTAAACTTAAATTTCTATGAATTATATATTTGATTGCCAGTATTTTTCTACTTGTACAACCTCAGAACATTTATAAAAGCCATCAGTTATTGTCAGTATTCAAATCTTTGCCTCACAGTCTTGAACCATAATAAATAATACAGCATAAAAAAGATTTTAGAACAGAACTTGTAATATCCTTGTAGTTATGTGTTGTGCGTTAAATTTCTAGTTTTATAAGAAGTTTTTGCAGAATTTTATGATGAAACTCATCACATCTGCACCATATCACAATAGCCAATTCTTGATTGTTCAGCTTAATTTTTTTTGCGAAATTTCAAGCTTTTTGTTAATCAAAAATAAAAAATTCAAAGAATATTTAAAGCAAATTTTTGTCAGTTGCAAGGAGCTTGACAACAAATAAATTCAGTGCATTTTCATAATGCATCTACTATTGGATAGCAAAGAAGATATCCATTTATTTCAAAGTAATGTGCTAAACTTAGATATAATGTTTACAACAATAAATATATTTATGGAGATGTCATAAAAATCTTTGATTTACAATTTGTGTAAACAGCAAAATCTGCTAAATTGAATTCCTTCTTAAACCTGAACACTTGCTTTTACCGAACATTTTGTCATCTGGCACTGAGTGTTCGGCTTAGCAGGTTTCACTGTGGACAGTTCGTTGCTCGTGCATGATAAGTCTATTGGATGGCATACTTCGAACTCCTCGTGAAAGACGTTTAGTTTGAAAATTTTTATAGTTCTTCAATTGAAGTTGATGGTAAAAATTAAAATTAGCAACTAATTTCGTTAGAATTATTTATTTTTGTCCAATAAAAAATAACCAAAATTAATAACAATGCGCCTAATCCAATCAAAAATGATATTATAGATATTTGTTCAATTACTAGCGCTAGTCTATCATGCATCGAGCCACTTACAATAAAAGTGTGCTAGTTCCATTGCAACAAAACATGCTATCCCCTGATTCTTTGTCGCAAGATACACCAATAGATACTGCTGCTGCTGAGAATTCTAGATATTCCGTTCGTATACTCTACGTTTTCATCTTTGTCGCCTGTGGAATCAGTTCTCTTGTCGGTATGTGCACTATAAATGTGAAAGAAACTTTTCTAATGTATACATTAATTTGAAATATATTACGACCATCATTTACATTAAAAGTCTTAATTTACTAAGTAGTTAAAGTAAGTTCTGACTATTTCTATTGTTCTTTCGCCGATTTTCAAGTAATTATTTACCTCTATTAACCAGACCAAACAATAGCATTGCATTATCGACATATGAAGCAGCACGACCTCTTTGTTTACTTTTACTAATTTCTATTAATCTGGACGACCTAAGTTTCAAACTATATTGATTTTTGAGACCACTAAGAATAAAGTCTTGCATACGCAGATAAGAAAATTATTATTTTTCATTCAAAGGTAACACCAGCTTTGTTTGAATTTTCATGTCAACCTATTAATTTAAGATCTTCTCACATTAACTATTTATCCAAAGTTTTTCCTACTGAAAGCTAACTCTTTGTATTAAATATACTGTATAATCCGCTATGCATCTTCAAATATAAATGTGGCATTATTTCTTTTATTCTGATCACAATTTTTTATGGCAAAAGATATAAAGGTTTGTTTACAGTTTGCGTGCACTGGTCTTGACAAATTAGTATTCATCGCCAGCATTTAAATGAATTACTCCTCCTACGATACTGCCTAAGTTTTTTTAACGAGGGAATGTTAAACTTTCTATTTATTAAATTTGGTTGTGTTTTTTTCGTATTCAAATAATTTATTTTAAATTAATGCTTGGAATTTAAAAAATAGTCAGAATAGCATTAACCAAATTTGTTCCGAAAATCATAAAAAAATTGGCAAATTTAATATCATAATGCACTTCGGGCAATAAACTCTCCTAAAATCATTTTTATGTTTTTTACCTTTTTCGGAAAAAGCTCTTGTATGTTCTATCTAGTAGGCAACTCATCTTAACATAACTTTATTTTTTCTTTCAAAGTTGGAAATTATTTGGATCCGATTCATTTTGAAGTTACATCTACATGGAGTAGCACCACAGGAGAGGTATGTTCCGTGATGATTCACGTAAAAAATAAGTTCGTATAGCCTGCCTTGGAGACACAAAAATCTTATAGTGAAATATGCAACTGAATAACTATTCTTGGAAAAGTTATTTTACTTTTTTGCCCTTTCCTCCTAAGATTTTCTTGTTTTATTTGGGAAAATTCGTATTGATGAGGAGATATCTAACCATAATGGCAGTCCTTTCATCTTCCCATGATCAAATTTTGGGTATGAAAATTCACTGTTTTTCGGCACCAAAATGTACCAAAAATTGCATATAAACACCATAGAGAATAATTTGAACCAAATAATTATAATGACTTACCAAACCCTATTTGGTATGTCGAAATCAGCACATCCATGGAAATCAATGCCTATGTCAGTATTACGAATTACAACTTTTTTGGAATTTACTTGCACGAATCAAAATGGTACTACTTCAGCTGCATCGATGTGGACCTTAGTGGCATATTTTTTTCTTTGTTCAAAGTAATTTGAAAAATAAAGCATTTCCACTAAATTTCAATGACCGAAATAAGTGTTCATAACACTTACTTGCTAGTAACACTATTTATTCACTAGCACTAAATACTGTACGCGGTGTAGTGATAGTAGGAACATTTGATTTTTCAAATAAATATTCTAAATCATGATTTTGTGACTTTTGGATGTAAGTTGTGACAGAATTTATTTTGTAGAAATAGTCAAAGTGCCTGTTCTTAGTATATTTTCCTCTCTGGCCCCAAAACTTTTTCGAAATGTTACAAATGATAGTAAATAACCATTGTAAAAAACCGTTCATATTTTCGAAATGATTGAATTTTAAAAGTGAGTCTTATTTCAACAAACTGTAATTGAAATTGCATATGACAAATTCTCATAATTGTACTTTATTTTTATATGACCAGTAAAATGGAGTTGTTACTTTTCAGCTGTTAAGTTTTATTGTGAAATCTTGTACTGTAACTGTATATTCAAATAATGACTAGTATACTAGATTTCAAGCTAAATAATTCTGTACTAGTATAGTCAAGGGCATATTTAAAGTAGGCATGTTATCTTCACAATATTAAAATGCCTTTCTGATAGCTTACTTTCTATTTATGCCACAAAATTTTTACTGACAAAAATAATTACATATGTATAGGGCATTATAGGGAAAAACAGGTGAAATTCCCATCCAGTTATCTTTTTCCATGGAATTTTAGTGTTTTTACTCTTCAGACTGTAGCGACTTGAGCTATCCCGTGTATCTTAAGGGAGAAAAATGTTTCGAGGAAGATTTTTATCGGTGTACTTTACTATCAACTTCAAGTTGCTGCGTAGAACTATATAACCCGTCCAGTCGTGGACCAGAAGAGGTAAATTATTCGTAGAGTTTCGAATTAAATAACCGTTTTTTGTATATTATTCAAAAATATAATCTAATGATTTCTCAAATTTTGTATAAAATTTTTCCTTTTACGCTTGATGCTTTCATACTTTCGAATGTGATTTAAGTCAATAAATGAACTGATTGGCACTCTACAGTTCAGGTCGCATCGAATCTCTAACTTGAAATCTAGCTTTTTCAAACAAATTGGAGGTGAACAGGGTTTATTTAACAAGAAAAAACATGGTTAATAATTTTTCTCCTCAAGGCCAAAGTATAACAAGAGAGAAGATGCTGTCTAAACTATACAAATAATTCCGATTAAAAAATTATTGTTCAAAGAATGATTAATTTTCCCAATTTTTTTAATTGGTGGGTGGTCCAGTTTCTGAAGAACTTTTGTTTAGTTTTGTTCAATATTCTTTGCCATGTATTTTTGGATCTTTGTATGCACTTTTTGAAAATATTTATAAGCCAGTTGTAGACAAAGGTATATTTTCAAATTTGAGACAAAAATTTGTTTTTCAGTTCAGGAAAAATTTTGAATAGTTTTTTGTTGAAATATGTGATGAGGAAATTCTATCAAGAGGTATTCTGTTATACATACTTCTGAAAAAGCAAATGAATTCATATTTTTTTTCGTGTTTAGGGTGTCACAACTCTGGTTTTGCTGTCAGTTTCTCTGGTATTGCCAATTACTCTTCTTGCTCTACGACACCTCCTTGTTCGTAGGTTAATAATTCAACTTAATTTGTAATATTTTTACTATATGCACTAGCTTATGCTTACATAGTGGCTAAATAGATACTGATAATGCGTGCATGTACGTGCTACTTTTTCTGTATTTATATAGTTTATGCATAAACTTTGTATATGACTTATCTATCCGAGCTCTCAAATTCATTTGTCGTATGCATGTAAATGCTTTTGTATTGATTCATTCATTGCTTTAATTTTGAATTATATATATATGATTTTTTGAATACTTTCTTTTCAGACCAATATGGGTAAAAAAAGTATTTAAAAAACTGACTGCTGAGGCGTGTATTAGAAATATGAATGAATTTACTGACATCACCAGTCAACCAAAGTGGCACTCTTTAGTGAAGTTTTATAGGTATGCAAACTAGTCATGTTGCAGGTTTTGGTCCGTATTTCTAATGCATGTAAGAATTTATACATACGTATATTTTTTTATAAGTGTTGACGCTTGGATTGGGCTTTTAGCATCAGTATGTTTATCGTCTATAATTACGGAACTCATGAAGGTTTTCGTCGGTAGACCAAGACCGAACTACTATGCATTGCTGTAAGACTTTTCAAACCTATTCTATACACTTGAATATTTCAATATACAGTAAATTGTCTGTTTTTCAAGTATTATGCATGGATTTGTGTACGCATCAATACATTTATATATAATAACGATTCAAGCTGCTTGCTTACCTTTTAATATGTTTCGAGTGTAATTTTTTCTTATATGTTCAAAAATATACGTATATTTATACATGCAGGTATTTTGTGGAGCACAGTGCAGCCTATGCTGATTCTGTTTCAAAAGAAGCCAGACATGTACATGCATTTTTATACATATTTTACTTTTTACACACTTTTCGCTCAAATTCATAATGATACCTAAAAAACGATTTCCCATTTAAGTGAAACTTGGAACTTTCAGCTTGTGTTCTTCTGGTGAATTTATTCGGCTCTCTAATACCTGTAACCTGTACATGAACTGTTAAGCTAAATAAACTTCTGGGTTTTTACGTAATATGAAATATATTTACTCGACTTGTATTGACCACTAGGATTAATGTATCTATGATACGCCACTTTGATTGGATTTTGTATCCTAAATACTGTCGTCTACCCCAAATAGATTTTATCGTTAGACATTGCTAGCTATGTTTAGTTAGGCAATTATTTTATTGGCACCAGGCTGGTATGTATCCAATCCAGTATACTGGCACCAGCATTCTGAGTAACTTAGAATACCGTTACAGTTGATATATCATAAGTCGATGGTCCACTAATTGATATATTCTATTATTTGGTTGCTTTATTGCTCCACCGATCTCCTGTTGGTGGTATACATCGATATGGTTCATATTATTCTTTGATCACATGAGCATAGATATTAGCAAACCTTTTCAGTTCTTACTTTTTCATTACTATTTGCCTAATTTCCTTTCGAAAATTCTCTTATTTTCCAATGTTTCATGTGAGTAGTCGACAAACAAGTAGAATAATAGAAAACAATGGTATGGCCATATTAATATTTCAAATCTCTGGAATATTCGGCTAACTGACAGTTTTTTTATGTAAACGATGCAATCAGTTAGTGGAATGTCCACTGTATTTAATTTTATTCAAAATCTGACAGTCAACTTATCTTGGATTAATGACGTTATGCATATATATGTATAATAGGCAAGAACTAGTTGGATCAGCGGTCATTCGTCATTAAGCGCCTCTGGAGTACTGTTCATGGTACTGGTGCTTTGGAGAGATGTGTCGTGTTGGCCAATCAGATTTCGCCATTTTAATCATATACTGATTATCACCCACGTGGCTTTATTTGGACTTCTGTACGTATCTGCATGTATTTTACATAAAGCTCTATGACAACAGGAATTTTTTCAAGCATCCAAATATATTATATTATGTACAATGATATATTATTATTATATATATACAGAATAGTTAATTTTTTTGTATTACCCTCTAATCGGGACCTACCGGGTGTTTAGGGCCTTCTCTAATTTTTTATAATTTGTAGTTAAAAAGAACAATTTCAAAATCTATATTAAAATCGACGAAAAGGCAGATTTCCAAGAAAATGTGACCTTTCAGAATTGTATGTGGGAAGTATATCTTTTTGGCAATTTGTGAAATCTATTACATTTTTGGAATGACACGATGTGACTTGTAACTAAAGAGGTTTTTCAAGAAGCCAAAAAACTTTCAGAAACGGATAAGGCGATTCATCTATGATATAGCCATTTAGATTATTATTCTTATCCTTCTGTCCACTATCAATTTCTCTTCTATTTTATTATAACTAGCACTTAAAAGGGTACATATGTAACTTTTCAAGAAACTAAAGATGACTTTTCAGAAATAAATTAGGTAATTTTTCCCATTAAATTTCTCTTAGATAGTAAAATTAGCACTTTTAAGTGCAAAGTTTAACTTCATCTATAACTGAAGTGATTTTCGTGAGTGATAAAAACTTGAAAAATTACAAGATATTTTACTAGTCATTCTGAGTTTTAATACTATTGCTAGTTCGTAATGAAGGGTACTACTAGATAGTACACAAACCAGCACAAATTTGATGATTGAAAAACATAACTTAAGTATATACGTCTTTATCAATAAAATCAAAATTAAATTCATATCTTTGTTGTATTGGAGCTTATAGATACGATACTGTTTAATACAAAAAAAATATAGGAAGGCTTTTAAAATTTAAAACTGGTTCTAGAAACTTGAATCAGATTTGTACCAGTTTGAACTGTCCCTAGCAGAATCTGATTCAGTTCAAACCTTTGACATCTTGACTTTACGAGATTTTTTGTTGAATATGCAGTTGCTCAACCTTCATATTTCTAAAGCATTGCTATACTGAAGTATGCTAATTGGTAATGTTTCCCTCTATCTATTCTCATTTTATATATATATATTGCTATAGCATATTATTCATGTAAAAAATGTCGAATTAATGCGTCTACATGTTTCAATTTAGGTGCGTGTTTCTATCATCACTATTAATCGGAATTAGCCGAATTACTGGTTACTGGCATCGACCTGACGACGTCATTGCTGGCTGGATCGTCGGCTTTCTCAGTGCCTACTACAGTTGGAATGTAGTTACATGTGGCTTGCATAAAATAAATCTCTTGACATTCGAAAGGACATATTCAGAAGGAGAAATGCACTGTGGTCAAAATGGCCGAGGAGACTTTCAATGCGTTTAAAATTTTTCGCGTACCACGTTTGTAGGTTCATGCAATGTGCGTACGTCTACACATCAATATCAATGTATACTTTCTGCGCGTTATTTGCTTTATCACATATATTAATATATATAGTAAACACACATCGACGTTTATTTCTTATATGTCTGTATGTGAAAATTTATTTAAATGTATCGAGTGCATATATGAAAAAGGTGTTCAAAGCAAACATACATGAAATTATATTGGCAGTTCTTCCTCATCAAACGCTAGATATATCCATGAATTCAAGAATTAAACTACGGGCAAAAGTAACCAATTCTAGATTGGACAATAAACTTGGTGTTAAATTGAGTGGTTGATAGAGCACAGAGAGACATAGACATGGACAGCAGAGAGAGAAGATCAAAAAGGCAGAATTATATTCAGATTAATTCACGCGACCATGCGTCAACATAAAATGTTCTAGAAAACAGTTCTATAACTTACTCAAATGAAAGTTTGAGTACTGTACTAATTACCATCAATATAAACCAATATAATTAGCCATGGCTAGCGATATCTTGATACTAGCCATTAACAATATTTGCATTTCCTAATAGGCTTGCTCGGTGCAAAAAGAGAGCTAAAAATATAGGAAGCCTCTTCCCTTTTTGAAATGATTTCTCTGCAAATTATAGGATATTAAACTTTTGAAGCTATACGTATTTGACCATAAATTGAATTGCATTGTTATCAAAGAGATACAATCACTTCTAATTTTCATTGCTTCAATCATACTTCCAAAGAGAACAGCAATCATAAGCTTGTTACAAACAGAACAAGTCAAAATGGTTGATAATAAACTTACCAGCCTCAGGTAAAATTCAACTATGATAGAATTTTTCAAAATACTTCATTTCATGCCATCAGTTATAAGCATATATGTTCAAAAGCTACTTTTGATAATTTTTATCTAGAGCCATTTCAAATGGAACCCATTGGAATTATACTCAAATGCATTGAGAAGCATAAAAACTGCAAATTCAAATATTAATAATGAAAAACTGTAGATGCTTTAAGACCTTTTAAGTTTGACACATTATTGTCAAGTGCTCAAATGCCCAACCTACATACCCCAATACGCAGGGGACAATTTTTGTAGAAAAGTTGTCTTGTCAGCTGTCTTGCCATAGATGTTAAGATGTCCAACTTGAGAAGTTCACTCTATACGATGATTGGTATAGTTTAAATTAGAAATATCCAGTAATGAATCATCAATTCATGTACTTTTCTGGTTGTGCTGCGGAAGTACAACTCTCTTTTGTGGGAGGATGAATCAGAATCTCTGTTAGAAGCAATTGCCCATCAAAAAACCATGAAAAACCTCTTCTTTAAAAAAAGAGCTGGATATTCATTTAAGTTTGAAAAGTTAGAAATGGAACTGTGCAATATCTGCTTCTGCATTTGGGCCATAATAAAAGGTGCATTTGAACAAATAAGGGTTCAAATATGAATCATATTCGATTTTTTTATATTCAGAGATTTAACAACTAAAAAAAATACATTGAAAAAGAACAAAGTTGACCCTTTCACTATACAGAAATTTCTAAAATAAATCGGATTTTGAATTTAAAATAGATTGTTCATTTTTTTATCATGGATATTTAATTCTCTAGTTGAAAAACTTCATTTTAACAGAAAAAATTTTAGAAATGATCTTTGTTGAAATTGCTGGTGTAATCTACAAGAATTTCCCTTCAACAATCTAAAATTGACGCTAACTGATCGGATTTTGAGCCTTAAAAATATTTTATTGATTTTTTCGTCACGAATGTTGAATTTTCTGAAATAAAGCTCCTGGCCCAAATGCTTCCTCATGCTGCCCATGGAAAAATGGCCTTGTCAAGTACGCAGAAGTATCTCTCGAAACTGCTAAATCCCAAGGCTGAGGCTTTTTATAATGGGGCACCTCCACCGTATCACTAGCATTGGTTTTCAGAGTACCATGTTTACTTCTTGCAGCACTTGGTTCAGCTTTTCGTTGCACTTCGTAGGGTGGACGATAGGATACCCCGGGCTTAAACATTAAGGATGTTCTGAGTAGCTAATAAAACAATGGAAAAAATTTCACGCTTCAGAAATGACCAATTCATAGTAAAAAAGATGTCTGTAGCTGAAATAACAAGTCAAGTCCAATGTTTACACAAAAAATTTAATACTAAACTACACTTTAAAATATACTGTAGAAGCCAAAAAAGGATTTTGAGTTACTGAAACTAAATGCAGTTTATTGTACACCTTCATAATTTAAACATATAATCAGCTTTAAAAAATATGAACTCTTAAAATAACCTATTGTAATGTTACGATTGTCTTGGTGCATTATCAAACTTTAATAAAATTAATTGCTTAGTGTAAGCAAGATATTCTGATTAACTGAACAAGTAAAAAAATTTAGTTCAAAAGTATATTTGTGCCTTCAAAAGAGGGTGTTTTTCAGAAAAAGTAATACATGAAAAAACGCCACATATTGTATAGTTATCATGTATTCTTTAGTACCAATTTTGGAAATAATTTTTTAATATTTCTTTTGGTAGCACAAGTTTAATTACAAAATGAATGAGTACTGAAAAAAACAGATTATAATAGCTAAAGAAGTTGGTTTTCAAATAAGGCAGAGTCCTGCTTCAGATTGATTTTTTGTAAAAAAGTAAAAAATATTGTTCTGTGGACAAATTCGAACACCACCGGAACACACCAATCAGTAGCCGAAATGGATTTCTGAAAGACGTCCTACAGAAAATAAAAAGCAAAATTAATTTTAAGCGACCAACAATGACTTTGTTAGATTAAACTATACTATTTGAAAAAAGTTAATTCCAATGATATTATTTATAGATGGCAGTTTATCAACGGATTATTGTCAGTTTGCTGTTCATTAACAGATCTATGAATCGACAGTTCACAGTCAACAGGTTACTGTTCCCCAACAGGTCACAATCATGAAGTATTACACAAATAGGCAACATTTCCCATTTTCCTGAACGGTACTGAACAGAGTTGCCTTAAGTAAATTTCATAAAAATAAATTCGCTTTAAACAAATTTTCACTTATGAAAAGTAAAATAAAAAGTCATGCTATGTCCAAGTTCAATTAGGCCCTGATAGTTTTGCTACATCCAGAAGTACTGTACATAGACATCCTCACCTCAATCATTTTGTCTTTTTCGTCAACTTGCTGCCTCAGAAGTTCTACTAAATTTTTAACGGAATTCTCTGACTCCGTTTCACTTGCAACATCAGGATGCTCCGAAGTCATTTCACTAGCATCGCTGACAATCGAAACAACACTTAATTCGGAAATACTATCATCAGATCTCCTTCCATTACTTTTATCTTCAAATTTCCTACCGTTGTCTCTTTTTTGTTCAGCAGCTCTAGCGGTTCTTCAGTTCCCAAAAAAGAAAAAAAAGTAATCCATTAACACAGTTATAAACAGCACAGAAAGATTTTATGAAAAATCAAAAAATTGGCCGATTACTTGTAGTGATAAGTAGTGGGAAGAAAGGCAGAGCAAAAAACGAGAAGGAAAAATAAGCAGTTTATTGCTAAAAAATACTCCAAATTACAGACTCAAAAAGTGTTTCTATATTCAACTGTAAACAATACAAATCAGCTTCAATATGAGTTCACTCTTAATTTAAACTATTATTTACCCCTAGTGATTGTATTCAAACAGTTATTTTATTTATAAAAAAACCACTTTTAAAATTGCTAAAATCAATGCAAGTATAACACCTACCGCCTTCTCCCGAATATAGCCGCATGAAGTTTCATGCAATTTGAACATTGTGCAGTTATATTCAAATCAAAGATAAAGCTAATTTTTGGTTTTGGCCCAATGACAATATACCTTATAACTGTTTCATAGCACTGACTTACTAAACCAAATGTGAGATAAAGTTACTCGCATATTCCTATTGAAATTAATTTGACAGCCAAGTACAAATTATTCGAATAAAAAGCATGTTGTAAAATTGGATGCATTTTTCTATTCTTCAAATAGTAGCTATATTTTCAACTGTTGCAAGCTTCTGAATAAAATCCCTGTTTAGCGTAAATCAGCAACTGTACTATTTGAAATGTATAGAGTAGGACGTTGCACCAAATAAATGAATATCATTTTTGTCATTAGTACAAACTTCAGTACAAAATCTCTGTATAGCACGAGTATTGATTGAATCATGACGTACTGGTTCATATTGGCATGCACTAATTGACTATGCATATACTGTACGTGTTCTGAATTTAAGTATAGCCATAGAAATTATTCTGGAACAATATTAAGACTTTCAAGTTTCATTTTGTATTTTCATATTAATAATACTATCTCTTTCTCTGCTTTGTGCTTTCCACCATTGAGATTCAACATATACAAAATTTAAACAGTTTCTCGCTCATCTGAATTGATGATTCCTTTCAATTTGTAAAGACTGTTTCTTGATGAGCCACAGAGATGTAGAGACAGCGGAGAGAAACGATACGAAAATACATTGCAACACTACATACTGAAGTACGCAGTTATACTTCCACTTTATTATTGTTCTAGAAACCGTAACATTATTAAAAGATTAAAATAAATTATAAAAGCAGTCTATTCAATGCTTTTACCAGACTTTTCTTATCATGAGCACTAAATGTTAGATTACATCCCCGAGTATTCAAAGTTCAATACAAATATTCTTTGATGAACAGTACATTAATCCAAAATACAGAAACTATATAAACTCATTTATAAATTCACTGCAGTTTTAGAAGATCACGACGGAACAAATTTATTCCATCGATAAATATTTTTGAAATATTATTAAATTTCCTTATTGTATCAAAATTACTTGTAAAGCTACTGTCAACTTCAATAGAGTAAAAATTATGTGTTCGGACCTGTCACGTGCTTCTCGACTACGAGAATCATCAGATTCTTTTCGCGCCAAAAGTCCGCTGTAATGAGCCTTTTGCTGAGCCATATCTGCATCTTTTTGCCTTTTTATTTGCTGTATCTCTTCACTTTTTTCTTTCATTAAGGCATCGTACTTTTTCTTCCAAAGCTCTTCTGTCGTTTTCAAATCCTATAATTTAAGATTGCGCATTACAAATGATGCTCACGTAATTATTGTAGCACAAGTTTTGTAAATGCAACAGTTTCTGTTGAGACTGACTAGTCTAGTATGCTGATGAATTTACTAGTAACAAATATTTCTTCCTTTGAAATTCTACATTGTAAAGGCGGATGTAATCAATCAAACAACAATAGTTACCCTAATATATATATTAATAAGTAACAGCTCATATTGATCCTGACTTGTCTAGTACGCTTGACTAGTACTAGTAATTAATATTGTTCTTGCCTGAATATACTTATTCGCATAACACAGACAAACTGTTGAATTAATATTACAAACTGCATTATGCAAATCAGATTATTTGTCTGTACATTACATGTTCAAATAAGGTCACCTCGCTTGAGTTATCTTGCACTGTACGAAGCATTCCTATAATTAACTATTTTAATGTCTATAAAGCCAGAACATTGAAGATATATTCAATGCAGCCCAGCAAAGATGCAACGTTTATTAAAAAAATTTCAAAAGATTCTTTGAAATTTTAGATTATTGGCTATTTCGAAGCATCGTTAATGACCCCCGAAAAAAATATTTACTGATGACACCGAAATTTCATGAATCATGCATACAATGTAAAAAATGTTCAATTTCATACAAAATGACATTTGTAATAATTCAATAAAGCTACAGGTATAGAAGTATTTTTCAGAAGCCTTTAAAAAAATAGAGTAGAAATTACCTTCCTATACTGCTGTCTTGAATGCTCATGACTTGTCAAATACGCTGTTTGAATTCCTGCCTATGACCAACACAGGAATTTACTTTAATATTAGATATTTGGAAAACTTCGGATATAATATATTTATAACTATCTCAAATAAACAAAGAATTTATATCGTACTAAGGTGAGGTACAGATTTTGGATATGCCGAATAGTTTCAGTGGTCCTGGCACAGATTCATCAAATCCGAAGTTTACTATACATAAAGAATATGTATATATACAATTTAGATGGCATATAATAAAAACCTTTACCCATGAGAGTTTTTTATATGCAAACTAGTATAGCAGGAACCGCTTCGTTTTAATTGGACAGCCATAAATATTTTGGGGGGCACTTAATGCATAAAAAGTATTACACAGTAAAAATTTCCAAGTTGGACATTTTGAATCTTCAGACGCCTTAATATAGACATCTGGCACAATGACATTATTTATCTGCATTGCTTTTATCCCTTACCAATTTGGACACTTTATGAAGTTGGATATTTTATCTCTTGCAATCGAGTGTCCAATGTAGAAGGTTTCACTATTCATAAACTCTAATATTAAATATTTTAAAGCTATTTATAAGTATATGAAGGGTGAAACAATGTTTTATGGATGATATATTTCAAAATATCATGAGAAGAATTCTTTGAGAGTAAATATCCTTCTTTTTTGTAAAAAAGAAATCATGCACCACAAGCTACGTTTACAGTAAGTAAAAATCAATAAATACAAAAAATTTTGTGAACAGTTTTTGAATATACTGAAAAGTAAAACAACCAGGGAAAAAGAATTATTCTTAAAGAGTTGAAATCTATCATTTTCAAAAAGAGGAAAATAAGTTCTTCACTTTCACCTGAGAAGCATTAAACTCAGATATCAATTTTTTTATATCTTGCCTCAAGCCTAAAATCTCTTGCTCGGATTCTAAAGCTTTTCGCGCATAATCTAACACGACGCTGGCAACGTTCTTCGGAGTAAGTGTGCTAACACGAAGTGGAATTTTAAGGGAGTCGTACTCCATAAAGAACTCAGAATTCAGCCCAAAATTATCGAGCCACTCCTAAAATTAGTACAAAAAATAAGGAAAGCCACAGTCTTACGCAGAATATAAGACACGGGGGACTGTATTCGAATAGTTTTATAATAATTGATGACATATTTGTTAGAGAGATGCAAATATACAGTGATACTTTATGTTGAAGTACGCAATTACTTCAAGTTGAATATTGTTCCAAAAAATTATTTTTTAAATACAAACAAAATAGTGGATTGTGTGCTGGATTGATGCACTAATGCATATATACATATAGATATATATAAATAAATACAGAATCATACTATGCCTTTAGCATTATTCTAGAAACCAACTCTTAAACTTTGTATTTGAATATTAACTAACGATCTAGATTACAGGCTAAACTAGTACACTAGGCTACAAGCTAAACTAGTCTACACATCATAAGTGTATACCATCTTCTGCACTATTTTTTCACTGAAAAGAGTTACAGCACATAAAAAAACTTGGCAAAAATTATAGCCTGTAAAAAAGCTTTTTAGGGAAATGAAGAACTTTCGTGGTAAGTTGGCTCAGTTAAAAAGGTAGATTTAATGGAAGGCGTGAGAATTAAAAAGTTTGGCCGAAACTCTCCAAATATTTTACTAGTAAAAAAATATGGCAGAAGGTAGTATATTGATATATTACTAGACATTGCTAGCAATATTTTAACAATATAATACTCCATCCTTTTTATTTAAAAAATGACTCAACTTTTTACAATGTAATATGACGAGAATAGTTCAAAATCAGTTGTACTGGATGTAACACCTGACAATTATCGTTTTATTTCTACAAATCAATAAAAAACTGCATAGCACAGATGAAATCGTGTATTGCTTGATTTTATTTGAAGAACATTCAATTTTTAAATATTCGTTTCAATGAGCTTTTTAGTTCCTTACAATTTTTCAATTATGAATGGTGATAATATGAAAAGGATTGTATTTAAAAATATTAATCAACTCAAAATGAACTTTGAATTTAAGGCAATCAAATATAACCCCAAGGAGCTTTGTTTGGGGGACAATGGTACCATTTAGTAATATAATAAAAAAACATCGATACGCAGGAATTAATTGTTATTAAACAACTTGACAATTTAATTATGATGATATGCACTGGATCAATTAATTTTTGGCAGAATTTGAAAAAATAAGAGTAAGCGGTACTTTAGTTAAGATCAGCGGGCTAGTTAAATTCAAAATTTATTTTCTAATAATGTAATTTTGATCAATATCTGTAAGAGTGAGGGTTTTAGGCACGTAATACTAAGACTTAATAATAAATTTACAGAATCATATTTGATATTTGAGATTTATTTTTCTAAATCGATATTATTATCAATTCGCCATACAACATGAATATGATTGAAAAATTAAGTCACAATGCTGGTTAGTAATCACAAAAAAAAGAAAAACAATGAAGGATCAATTAAAAATTATATGTAATGTTACCTTCGTAATTGTCGAATCGCGATAGTACATATCCTTTAGTTTCTGAAGTTCGCACTGAACTTCTGAACTCATTTGATATATATAACGCGCTGCATTAGCTATGGATCGGTTTCCGCTACATTTGTTTTCATAAAACTGGCAGATTTTTATAACATTATCATATGATGTCGCTGGATAGTCTCGTAATGACATTCCGCTACTGAATCCTTCAGGCGGAATTCGATGCACCGGCTCCGGCATTGCAAGATCGGGCATATGAGAGGTACTGTAGGTCGGCCGCCATGTAGTCTTCATTGTTCCACTCATTTTATGGCTTATGAAAGCTCTAATTTATCAAATTAGACTGCTGCGCTAATGTTCAGAAATTCTAAGTTAGGCATCAAAAATACAAACGGTCAATTTTAATTATCAACTGAATATCGGAAATACATAATTCGGCATAAAGCACTTTACACAGCTAAGATAAGTGAATTTATCCTTCGTAAGGTTCTATATTTTATCTTCTCGAAATAAAGAGCTTATTTTGTGATGGAAATATTGTTCTAATAATTTTTTTGATCCTTTATTTTGTTCCAATTTTTGTAGGCGCAACATAAATTTTAAAACTATATTTTTGCCACGATATTTTTGCGCCTAAATATACGGAACATAAATGCCAGAATCATGAAAATCAGCTAATCAAAGAACTTTGTTGATAGCTAACACTGATAGTCTGCAGCCCTGCCGACAGTGAATTGATATAGCGCATTGTAAAATCAATAAAAATCCGAGCGTGATCATTGAATTTGAAAATCACAATCGATGGAGAACTTGGAGGAGTTTCGCATTCGCCTTCAGACGGATAGTATAGATGATTTGCTGCTGGTACGTGTTCGTGTTTATCTCATCCATTTTTTATCGGAAAGATTAATCGATTTGAAAAAAATGTTGTCATTGCTGTGACTTGAAGCATTTTGCATCGCAAATTTTTTTGCAGCTGTCTCTCCATAAAAAATACTTTAGTTTCTTATCGTGCAGTTCTTGCATCAATATATGCTCCAATACAATACACTTAATTTTTAGTGCAATTTTAACTAACTGACTGCAACTAATCTAAGCTTTTCACTAGCACCAGTACGGAGAAAGTAAAATTTTGCTCTCTTAATATTCAAATATTTAAAATCTTTCGATTGCTGCTATTTTTGGGCGTTTAGTATAGCTCATGCTTCGTCAATTAAATTATAACCTCTTTCTACGATTAATTTTCTGATAAAAAATTTTCAAGTTTTTCCACATTTTGGCACCTGTTTTTGATATTTTTACAGTGCTTAGTTAATGGGTAGTTAAATATACGAAAGAGAATATTACTCGTGTAGTCGAGAATTAAAAGTAAGTATTTTTGAGCATCAAATATATTTTAATAAGAAATTACACACACATATATATATATATATTTTCAAAAAATGGCTAAAAACTAACAGAGGGAGCTGACTTATTTGCGTTATACATTCTTACATTTTTTCTGAAATCCTTAGTCTTTAAGTAGGAATGGATGCATTTTTGAAAAACTCATAGAAAAAGCTTTAGGATTTTATATTTTATAATATCCTGCAAAATTCCACGGTTATGCTGAAAAATTTCATCATATTAGTGTTATACAGTTCCCTACTAGCTATAGCTAGTTCATCATTATCATGTATGTTAAACTTCCTTTATACGAATCAGTTGGGACCACCGAATAAATCCGTTACATCCGAAAACTGAAGCGGAACTCTGGACAATATGATTTTTTTGTTCATTGGTCTCATGTGAAAATTCGTAAAAGTAAAATTCTTAAACTCGAAGCTTACCGTACTATATGTTGTAAACTATTTCAGACAGTAATGGAAGTTAGAGATTGTATTGAAACAGTACATACATCCAACTCGGCTTTATTTTTGCAGCAGCTTTTTCCCACTTTCATCCACATTCTCAAGGTAAGAGAATTGATTGAATATAAGTAGTTTTAAATTCATGGCGCAAATATGAACTCAAAATGGATATCTAAATTTTATCCGTTGTAAATTTATTCATACAAAGTTTTTCAGAATTGTATGTATTTGCATACATTATGAACATATTTTGTATACGAATACTTATACGCTTATTATGCATATACGTGTATACACCTGCAGATGTAAACATACATATATACATAGTATATACATATGCACGTACTAAAGATTTAGCATGCACCTTCATAAGCACGTGTAAAGTATTTTATTCCCACATAGACATAATGCCAATTGCTAATTGACTTGAACGACAATTAGTATGGGTTCCTAGAAGATTGGGTAAATCACTCACGGCTAGCACTATGCAATAATTCCAAGGTTTTATAGGTTTTTCTATAAATAGTTCAAACAGAAAGTATCTATTGAAGTTCATATGTAGGGGCATATTATACCAAGAATTTTTTTGCTGGAGATAAGAGTTATCTTTCACTAATAAATATTAGCCATTCGACGCTAGTTGTTCATATTTAAAACTTCTGCAGAATTCGATTATGCTGAAACACAGAAAGATATTAATGCTATTAATTAGTCGGATGCAAAGTAGTATATCCGAATTATGCAGTTATTCGCATTATAATCTGGAAGAGACTACTAATAGCTTATCTGAATATTATCGCACCAGCCTTGAAAAATAGCCAAAAAAATACATAATTTTAAAATTCGTAATATTTCATAACAAATTCGAAGAAGCAAATGAATTCATAGTTCTGCACTTGCCGATTAAAGGGTAAACTTTACGTATATTGATATGCATATGTCCATATACATGGATATTGTAGGGTCGGATTCCTCCTCAACTAGAAGATAACCAAGCAAATAGAGTGAGAAGCGTGCTGTGGGATATAATTACCAGGTTACCTCATACAGAACACCTACAGCCTTATGTCACGGAGCTGGTCGATATGGCAATGTCTATTATTAGATCAGAAAATGAAGGCAATACGACCATGATTGTGAAATGTATATTCGATTTGCACAAAGTAAAGGTACGTGTTGCGCAGTATGAAAAAATTTTCTCGGATAAATATATGTATGCACATATTTATTTCTTTTGTTCACTAATCTTTTTTTACTAATGTACTACATGACAATAAGAAAGTTCTAAAGAACTTACCGCTGCATATTTTTCTCAAGAAACTTCTCAGAATCAAAAGTAATCCTTCCAGCATGACCAAGTTATTGTATGATACATTTTGGGGGTTTTTTAAATAATAAATGAATATCATGCTATTATTATAGTGTTTAAACCGTGTATTCCTGCTCTTGTTTAGATCCCCATCAAACGCTTTGAATGTCAATTATTACAGTGGATGTTCCAAAAATCATGCCTTTGTCTAGATCAAAAGTTATCAGTGAATCAAACTTATTGGATTAGAGATATCGATATACATCAATTAATAGGGTTGGTGAAGCGATAATGCTATAAAATGTTAAAAAGTATCATTTGGTGGACCAACGATTTATGGAATATATATTACAATGGTATTTATACGATTCGTTTATGATATAGCAGAAAAATGCGGTGATAGTAAAGAAAAAGTAAATGATTTTCCTTAGGAAAGTGTTGAAAATTCTTTTGCTGCATATTCAAATAGCGGCTATTATACTGGATTGTATACTATACTTGCCTTTATCATTATGAATACTCACCAAACTGAGATGAATCCGTTTAGGATTATCTAATATTTAATGAATTTTATTTATGTAGCAATATCGATCATCCATGGAGCATCAAATAAAACCGTTTCTGGATTTCGTAGTAACAGTGTATCGAAATTTCAAATCCAGTGCCATTAAAATATTTGGGCCTGAAGGTGTCCAGCATGCCATGACCATAGCAAATATAGCAAAATCGACCCCGAACGATGAAACCGGGGAGTCGAAGTTGACCGATGTACAGAATACGAAGCCGTTACTGGTAAGCGTCGAGTCATTTCGAGTAATGACCGAGTGCCCGATTGTGGTCATGTTCTTTTTTCAGCTTTATCATAAGTACGTGTCGGTATATATACCAGAGCTGATACCGATGATGGTAAATGCACTATCATTAGTGCCTCCTGGGGGAGTCCCGGTGATGCTGCTGAACGAACAGTATCAAGATTTATTGCAAGCGCAGGTTAGTGCTGTTAATTGTGTGTTTATATTATTTATACATATCGGTACTTCCAGGATCCATATACAGTAGTTTACTTTATTATTTTAAATCTGACAACGCACTGTTCAAATTGTTTTAGGATTTTGCTCTTTTTTTCGTGCTATATTTTTTACAGCAGTTTACTTTAAATTCCATCGTTCTGCATGTCTATATTTCTGGAACCTAACCTACAATAAAAGGTTTTATTCATTTTTTTGTCCACAATATATGAATATATCCCGAATCTACGGGTTTTATTCATATTATATGGCTTCATTGTGTCATAGGTGAAAACCCTTAGTTTCTTAACGTATTTGCTTCGAGGATTTAACGAAAACATGAAACCTCAACAAAAAATGATAACCAGCAGCGTTATCAGCTTACTGAAAAGGATTCCCGCAAATGCCCCGACCATTCGAAAAGATCTGCTTATTGCCTGTCGCCATATATTTATAACAGAGTTTCGAAATGGATTTCTACAAGAAATTGATGGGCTTTTAGAGGAAGAAACGATGCTCGGAGGAAGTAAATCCTATTTAGGTATATACGCATTTTGATGTATATTGAGGTGTGTATGTATGTACACTTTTAAGCCTAGATGCGTAGTTATTAAAGAATAAAAGATTAAAACTTTTTTGCGAGCAAGGTTATATTAGCAACATTTGTTCAACAGAAAATGTTGCAGTTAAAGATCCTGCAAATGATTTTGTAAATATTTACTTTTTGAAACTGAAATTTGGCTATGTTGACGTAATTTTACCAAAATATATTCATTTATAGTTAGATACATACGTATATTCGTAAAATTCATATGCGTATACAGTATACAGTATACCACCCACTTGCATATGCGCATCACAAACATATACATGCACATGTACAAATACTTTTTAGCCGTGGGGGTGCTATAAGGAATGTATGTATACATGTATATTTAAGCAATGAATGATTTTTAAAAATTTTTAATGAGGTTCAATAATATACATTTTTGTACAGTATTTTGTCCGCGTGCATACAAATAAAGCTTATTATTAGAAGTAAGATCATAAAACTAAATTTTTTCAAAATATTGACTTCTCAGTCGGATACGATTCCTTGAAAGCCCTAGCGTGCGCGACTCTTGTCGACCTGTTGGAAAATATTCGAAATGAACTAAATCTTAAACAAGTTACGCAGGTTATCATTATCTGTACCCGTAACCTGCATGATCCGACGTTACCCGCAACTTTGAAGTGTAATAGTGTGAAATTGTTGTTGAACTTTGTCGATACCATGTATAATAATACGGAGCAAGATCCAACTAGAGGGAAAAGTTTGCTTCTGAGGGTACTACGGTGAGTGTTTTCTGTAGTAAAGGCAAATATACTAAAAAGAACGATTCTGAGAATAGTTTTTTTGGCTTTGGTCCGCTTAAGTCGATTTGAATAGCATGCATACAGATGTCTAAAATTTTTGAGTTTTTTATTTTAAGAATATCAGATCAAAATGGTGCATTCTTATAAGTTCTTCCTTTACTCAAGGTTTTACTAAATAAAACGAACAGTACTTCTTTAGTTATTTTTTTTTCATTTTTATATATTTTCTATTTTTTCTTTTTCAATTTTTTTTGCTATTTTTTGCTATTTTTTGCTATTTTTTGCTATTTTTTGCTATTTTTTCAGTTTTGATGTATTAAAAACATGCTTTATCTGTAAATTATGTGCTGTTTTGAAAGTTTTGGGTTTCTGTGGAGGTATGCGAATAGAATCCTAATTAGGATGAATTCGACTAGATAAGGAGTGACAATATTTCAGAATATCATATATTGAAGCAATCAGTCTAGAATTACTTAAGCAGTATCAACAAATGTAGTTGATAGATATAGAACATTTTCAAATTCATACCGATATGACAAATCATTAAAATTAAATATTCTTCATATAAATATACAATTGCCCAATTAAATTCTTTTTTATTAGAGACAATTTGACTCATTCACAAAAAAGATTATAAAAAATATACTAATTTATAAATATATGTTCATTATCATTGAAAGGTCAAATTTCAGAATAATTTCTAATTGGAATAATTTTCAAAAGATTTGAAATCATTCGGTGGTCCATTCTGTACTTGCACTGTTTTATTTACATATGCAAAATCATTCAACTAGAAATTTATTGAATTTATCTTTTAGGGCGTTTGTTGAAAAGTTTGGGACATTACGTAGACATTTACCATTAGTGGAAGAAGCAGAGTTAACTCGAATTTACGAAAAAAACGAACGGCATTCCTTTGAAGATTTGAATAGCGCACCAGAGAATTTTTTAAGACCGGATGGAAGTCCACAGTCATTGGGAAATTTTCGGTCAGATTTAGGTGAAAAGCTTAAATTGAATAAAACGACTGAGAATATCGTGTACAGCGTTGATATCGAAGCTGACGTGATTGAGCACTTTAAGAAGTCGTCGAATGAGCAGCCATCAACAGGTTCGTTTATTTCAATATGTATACATTTATACCCCTCTGTACTAATGTCATTGAAACTTCGCATTCTGTACTTTTTTCGAGAGGATTATAACAGAAGAATCAAACATTGGAAGGTTTATTCTTAATATTATTGATGGCATGTATAGAACTTTTGTTGAGTAATAATATTCGAATCAATTGTACCCCACTAGAGGCTGATTCAAAGGGGTTGATAAGTATGATGGACTACAAAGTCATGTGTGCTCAGCGGGATTAATGAAATGATTTTTACTGTGAGCTTTTGTACTCGTGCAGATTCATATTATGCCATTCATGCGTATTGATAATGTATGAAGCATGTATACCTTCATTTTTACTTGTACATGCTATTGAATTCATACGTAAATACCTATTCATTTCTTAAGATTCTTATCGATATGTGTGGACACATGCATTCAAGCCCATAAACTGGTTTGTATCTATGCACATGTACACGCTTATTGGCAATCTATGCATTCTGACTCATGGAAATTATGCATACATAAATTTTTATCCATAGGAAGTGACAGTTTCTACGCCTCGAGAATTTGGTCGGATATAAGTGGATACGGACCATCTCAAATGTCAGATACTCTTCGCGACATGCGAGTGCTGGTGAAAACTATAGTCAACGGCTTAAAGACTGTCATGTACTGCAGTACTACTTATCGACGGAAAACAGCACGATCCGTGAGACCTGGTGGCCGCACGGATCATCAGGATACTTATGACAGATCACAGTTCATCATGGATTCAGAAGAGAGGAAATTGGTTGGCAAACTTTTTAAGTGGGGTCTACAGTGCATGTTTATATACACAGGTAATTTACACGGGTATATTCCATAATAATCGTTTTAAGTCATGAAATCAGTACACATCTAAGGACCTACTATTAATAAATGCCTTGAAATACTTAAAGCTGAAATATCAAGTCGAAAAGAGGAAAAAAATCAACTCTAAGAAACTGCCACCAGGTTTTCATGCATCCCAACACATTATTTTCTGTTTTTTGGGAGGGTTGTTTGTGAGTTTTGCAGTATTGTTTTTAGAAGGGGGGCTTTTGAAATGAGGAATATTGCAAGCTCTTTCCTAACCTGACTTTGAAAATTCGGTCAAAAATGAAAAGTCACAGTAAATTTGCATCTATTTCTACAGAAGGAATAGTTTTTGTTGTCTCTTTCATAACGATGGCCCTTTCGACTGAGATATAGTTTGAGAGACAGCGCAGACATCTCATCATTATGTGCCTATCGTTTGTTTGTCCAGTTCATTATCGAACCCCCCCCCCCCCGTACGGTAGCTTGGGATCTAATTCTGTCAAAATGATATTAAGAACTTTTTTCATGGAAAAGATTGTTTTGAGAATTTTCTAATTTGTAGCTCTCAGGTATACTTTTGGTAATATTTTTTTGAAAACATTGCTCTTAGATAGCACAATTGGTTGAAAGTTTAGAATTGATCTAGTTGAATGTCAAAATCAATTTTTGTTATTGTATTGATGCACTTTTCATAGACTATCTACCAATAGATTTGACGACTAAGATTTAAAAAAATGTATATGCAAGCTTGAGACGAGTCCTATGTGACTTGACCCATAAGCTATGTAACACATAAAAAGGTTAACCTACAGAATCATTGGTAGTTATGAACAATTATTGTTTCTATTGCGATAAAGTGTACACATCAAATAGTCAAATATCAAGTTTGTAATGCAATCATTCACCCAGTATTTTCAGCTGGCCTTCTTCGAGAGTCTTCAAGATCAAATTTGAAAATTTCCCACTGATTCTGAATGTATCCTAGAGCCATACATTCAACCTTAGAAGTAAGACTAAATTTTAGGACTATTTAATTCGAAATCTTGAGCTCTGAAATTCGACCTTTTGACAAAAGTGAACTCATTATGATCTGAAAAGTTCCCAAGGTATGCGTTAAGATTGGATTCAAAGTGTACTATGAGCTAGGAAGCGAAGTCTCACTTCCAAATTACTGAGTAAGAAAAGTATTTGACATGCTCAGGACTATATAGTTGAGCACACATGAAATCAGAGAAAACGATAGAAGAGAAAGAGAGTTTTTTAAAGTGTGATATGAAAATATAAAATCTATATAAGCAAGTCATTATTGTCTCACAAGCTATCATTGCCCCGCAAGTTATTGCTTCATTTTGATATAGTATGAATCAAATCATACAGTTCTTCGATACAAATCTCACATATGTAAATCATTGTACGGTTTATAGGTCAAAGGTAGTGAATAATATATTCCAACAGTGCGCGATTACCCTTTCTAGTCCTCATTCATTATTGACTTACTTGGCCAATGACTTTTCATGATTAAAACTTCTTTGCCCAAAAAATGTCCTTCTTCAAAAGATTCCAAGCAGACATGGTGGGAAATGAATTATTCGCTTTTTCTTTCACAGTATTGATATAAATTTGAATTTGTTCCTTCAGTTAAATTTGCTTTAGCACATCTGCATTAGTGTCAATCAGCCTCCCTGCTGCATGTCCCTAGCTGTGCTATCACAGATAGCTTTATGCTTTGAGTTCAAAAAGTTATAACTTTTCATTTGAATTATAGTTTTTTATTAATGTTTTTTTTCTTTTAATAATTAAATTATTTGTGCATTTTTAGTAAATAATGGTGTGTTTATTGGTTTTTAAACAGAGACACGTGGATCCAGCTCCCCGCAGAATGATGTTTATGCTAAAGAAGGCTATGAAGTTCTGAATACATTTGCAAATGCCTTTACAGTGCTTGATCCGTACAATTTACGGGTCACTATAGGTGTGATATCGCAATGTATATGCATATATTCATAGATATTTACATGAGCAAATACCTACATCGTAAACAATTCATATTTACATTAAGTTGCTGTATTGGTGGTTCTAAGTGGATTGGGTAATATTTGCTAAGTTCCGGGTATGAGGGGTTATCCCGAGTATGGGCCCCAGTTGGTCGAGTTCAGTGTAAATACCAGTAGACTTGAGAATGCGCACATAGTATTATGATCATTTAAGCTAATTATTAATGATAGTACATAAACTTAACTTGTTATTTTGAATCAATCTTCTGCCTCGGTATTTTAGAATGTAAAATAATAAATCCACTGGGTTAGTACACTACTACGTATATACGCACATACATACGTATGTACATATACATAAATACCAATCCAAATAGTTCAAAAGTATGCATATATTTTGCCTATTTTTAATGAATAGATTTTTAGAAGGATTTATATATTCATAGACTAGTGTGTGTGTATATTTCAGTGTATATGTGTGCATATTTCAGTGTATATATGTATACATTTCAGTGTATATATGTGTACATTTCAGTGTATATATGTATATATTTCAGTATGCCCTCATGCACATGCACAAACGTGCCTTGTATGATCTTAGTTTTTGGCAGTTTTAACTCTTAAAATATATCATAATTAAGCTATTCACAGTACGTATCAATACGGATTTCCTGATGTAAACGTTCTTATTCGCGGTTGTCAAGACTTGTTGTTGGTAAATCTCAAAGTCTTGAGAGAAGATGAACCATGAAGAATTTTTTACTGTTGTCAGAACTTGAAATTGTGATAACCAATTTTATTATGGATGAAATATTTCAGGTGATTTTTTGTGGGATGCATAACCTAGTCCTTATCTGACTCAGTTGTTCAGAAGAAATCAATAATACAATACCTTATTTGATTAATTTAGATTAAGAAATTTTTAATTGCTATATATTTATGTAAGTTGACTTTTCGTACACAGTTGTATATTAGAAAATTTCCATTTTAGTATGGAAAATCAGGAATTTAAATTGTTCTGTCTGTCTATTTTTTACTCTAACAATTCATGTAAAGTTAACATCAGATATGAAGATTTTAACCGAAAAAATCCTAATTTAGCCAAGTTCAACTATTTATTATTGGATAACAAATTTTTGGATACAACGAATGTCGGATAGTATTATAACTTTTTTCAATTCTGAATTTGTAATAAAGCAAATGTGTATAACTCAGTATTTAGTTAAGAATCCTATTTCATACAACACTTAGAATCAATGCAAATCTTCAATTCTCGAACGAATTCATTCAATGGTCCCAACAGGTCCTTTTTATTTGAATTTTACTCTATATAAGAAAGTTATTTTATCTTTGCAGGCCCCCATATTCCGACATTGTACGCTTGCATCATTGAAGACTCTTATCTAATATGCATAGCTCAGCAGCTTCTGGCCAATAACAGGACGTCACAAGTGGTTGCTGACGTCCTATTATCTTTCTTGCTTTTCCAAATGGACGATGTGATTGGTTGGGACGAGCGTGATTCTCGCACATCAATGAGCCCTAGCAGTTTGGATCAGAGACGGATCAAGGCGAACTGTAGAAGATTAGAAATCCGTAAAACTTCTTCAAAGAGTTTGTGGGTTGCTCGACATAAAGATATCCTTGAAGCAGAATCTTTAGGCAAGAATAAAGGGGCGGGCGTAGGTGGGGAGGAATTTATCGGGCCAGGTAAAGAGGTCTTTAATCTCAGCGAAAATGTTGTCAATACTTTCTTGCCCAGTAAGGATAGGTCAGAAAGTATTCCTACTAGTAAAAAAGATTCGGATTTTATAAAGGGAAATAAGGGAGTCTCTGCTGACAAATCTCTTGAACAAATGGAGAATACAACTGTTAAAACTGAATCTACCCATAAGCCTGCTGAATTTGCTGATTCGAAAGAAAATGTTCTAGAATTTTCGAGAATGAAGGATTCTTCGTCTTTGAAGTACACCAAAACTAACCAAGAGGAAGGACCTCTTACTGATTCATATAAGAACGAAATGAGCAGGGCGAATAATGAGGAGGATAAACATGGAAAACCAGTTAGCGAGCACCAGCCTGCGGGAAAAGAGGCAGTGAATCTCCGTGCAAGTGTAATTATGAGACTCTTTAAGCTTGTTTTTGGAAGTATCAGTGTGTACAAGCAGAATGAGACTATTTTACGGCCTCACCTACAAACGCTCGTAAGTTTAATATAAATTTATAGACACGTAGAAGAATATTCATATGTAGTCAAATAACTATACAGCAAAGTACGAAAAGCATAAAAAAGATACAAATCGACTTCGAAATATTTATTTGCGAAAAGCTTTTATGAGCTATATTCTAGAAATGAGATCACTGACGAGTAAATGCAATTCATCTAATTCCAAATATATATATATTAGATTTTTTACTCAAATTTTTCATATTTACACACAAGCATATCTAAGTACATGGCTAGACACATAGTCCCATAAAAAATTTCACTTTCAATTTATGGTTATACATCTATATGTTTTTGTATCTACAAACGCATATTGATGGTATGTACACATACTTTAAAGGTTTTAAACGTTATACAATCCTGATCGGTTAATTTTCCCCCATGGTCCTCTTTACTGCAGTCAAATTATCAGTAGCACGAACCATGTTCCAATTTTGGGCTAACTCGGGTACACTACATAAAAGATCACATTGGAATTGGATTTTTTTTTGCGACAAGTATTATAACTTAAAGCTTCATATGAAAAATAAGCAGCAGTTGATTTAAAATGAGTGGGATTGAACTTTTTGAATGTGTTCATTGGTTACTTTAAAAATTTGGAACAAATGTTTCTGCCCTATCTGTATGTTATGTATGCGTGTGTGCGCCTGAATGATTTTTAATTTATTATATATATACATGATACATGAATGTTTATTTGGTTCAAGTTGAATATTTTCCCTTAGATTTTGAGTTGCCTACGCTATGCCGCCCGAGTACGAAACTCATTTAATTTTTTCCATCTCATGAGGGCTCTGTTTCGGAGTATTGCTGGGGGAAAGTTTGAGCAATCGTATAAAGAAATCTTTCCGATACTGCCTCTAGTTTTATCTGAACTCTTTAAAATGTTCAAGATTGCGACAGATGAATCTACTAGGTTAGTATGTACACCCGCACATATATATACATATATGTTTACATAAATCTAAATCCAAAATATGTTTGTAATTTGGTCTATTTTTTGCTCAGTAGAATTTAATCAGGATATATGTGCGTATATTTCAGTGTATATGTCTGCATATTTCAGTGTATATATGTGTATATTTCAGTGTATATGTCTGTATATTTCAGTGTATATATGTATATATTTCAGTATGCCCTTATGCAGATACACATTTGTATCCTTGAAAATTCTTAGCTTTCAACAGTCTCAGTTCTTCAGATATACTATAATTAAGCTATTATCAGTATGCATGAATGTCGATGTACTCTTGTGAACATTTTTATTCGTCGCTAGCTGAAAGAAAAGATAAGAAAAGATAGATGAATATTATAGATTGAAGTACACAGTTATACTTCAACATAGAATCGCTCTTGAAACTTATTCTGTAACTACATATTCAAATGATGGCTAGTATGCTGGTTTGTATACTATACAAAGAATATACAACTAGTACGGATAGCTACATCTTATCACTTGTACTTGAATGTTTTCCGGTTCTAGTGTGGAAAGGGGCGTTACATAATTTTCACTTTTTTCAGATATTATCATGGAGTATAAAATGAAACCATGTTTTTGCCATTTTGCAGCCCTTCGAAATGCACTGTCAATTGTGACTTATCGTTTTTTCAGTTCTTCTTTTTGTAATATTACTTTCTACAGTATGTATTATTTAGGTATGGGTGTATTTTTTTAACATTTGCGTCAGTATGTACATATAAGAATTCTTAGTTTTTGAATGTTCACTTATTTAGGTCGATAATAATGGAGCTTATTCTCACCGTGCCCGTTCGATTGGGATCCTTGATTCCCTATCTACCCATAATTTTAAGAGTCACTACCCATGCTATCAGCCCCCAACAGAGGGGTGACGTCCATGCACTAGGACTCCGAACACTCGAATTTATGGCTGATAATCTGCATATCGACTATATTTTTGCAGTCCTCAATCAGGATTTTGAGTTAATGGGGGAGTTAATGGGGGCCTTGTGCAGTAATTTGAGGCCACTGCCCTATTCTTATGGGGCTGGAGCTTTAAGATTACTCGGAAAGTTGGGGGGAAGAAATAGGCACTTTTTACTACAGCCACTAAAACTGACTGCGCACCCAGAAATTTGCCACACAGAAGATATTTTTCAAGTAAGGCTTTTTGGCAATTTCATTTTCATGCAATATATGTATTAAATGGTAAAATTGTCAATAAAGAATTTTATTCCCTCTAGGGCTTGCCAATGAAAAGAGTGAATAAGTCTAAAATAATTAATCTAAGAACAGTATTTTAAAATGCATGAATGTTAGTTGGTAAATGGTTTGTTTTGTGCCCAACGCTAGGGTACTTTATAATTCAGGTTCATCAAAGCAATATTCGGCTGCACTAAACTTTGGCTATAACAAACTTGTCTGTCACTCATTTTGACGTACAGTGCATAAAGGAAAAGGCTGTACTGTGCAAAGTTCACCTTTAGATTTTTGGATACTACGAATTGACCCTACAGATTTGCTATATCCAAAATTTATTGTATATCTGTTTGTGTACCTTCAATGCGTAGCTCACACTGAAATGTCATTATGAACTCTATTTGTGAAGAGTTTTCTAGATTTTTCACTAAAAAAACTCAAGTTTTACTGTTCTACAGATATATATGTATGTATATGTTAAGTGCTTATTTTCAAAGAATAGAAATTAATAAAGCTTTTTGCTAAGTGTATACATGGTTATAATGATGTTATTTTTAAACTTCTAGTTCAACTTACGCTGGCAGCAAGAGAACGATATCAATGAGGACAATTTTAAAAGTAAAACAGTTTCGGAAGAGAAAAAAATGTTTGTTTTACCTTCGGATAAAGTAGTCTTGAATGTATGTGCTCTACTCGATCGAATGGTGGTATCACCCCCCGATATTGGACTGCCTATAAATTCAAGTAGTAGCCTTAATGCGGATGCACAAGGCTATTCTTTTGAGCCCTATAAACCACCCACTTTCCCTAAGGCAAGTGCTACGAAATTGGAAATTCTGACTAGACACAAGAAGCTCTGCTACAAATTTGTCACGAGTTGCTTGGGAATGTTGTCCGGGGTACGTTTTTGTTTTCAAATTAATCTGTTTTAATTGGTTATTGAGTAACCAGTAGAATTGCATTGAGAGTATACTACTAATTATGAAGTTAATTGATTGGATGATATAGGGGCATTAGCCGTAATTGGTAATTTGAATAGGTATTTTTTACATCTTCTTGTTTAGCTTAGAAAATACGGGCAATTATACTATCTAATAGTATCATTTATATTTTAGATTAGAGTAGTATACAATCCAGTATATCAGTCATTATTTGAATATGTAGTTACAGAATATGTATTTCGAACAATTCTATGTTGAGGTATAAATGCGCAGTTTTTATAATATCACTCTATCTTTTATCCTCTCTAATATACTTGCTTGCTCTGCATCTCAGTGCTATATCATCACTTATTCATGTGAAGAGAGGCCTGTGTAAAATGCTGCTAAAAAATTTTTTTTATGCATTTTAGGGCTGCTTTAATTTGTAAAATTTCTGTTAGGAATACTATTATCATGTATTCTATCATTTTTTTTATATCTCTTTTAACAAAAACGAAAGTTAAGAGCATAAAAATTGAAAATATTGATGAAAAAATATTCTATTTCACGAAAAAGCATACTAAATCTCCTCTAAAGCAGATGTATTTTAACCCACTTCATATTTAATGATAGAGGTGAACGTAAGTTTTCGGATAGAATTTTTAGATGCTCTGATTTATTTGTTGGCACCTTTTTTATGTGTATTTATTTTGCTTTCCTCGAATATAAAGCATACCAAATTTCAAATTTCTTTGAGTGCTAACTTATTAGGATTCAATTTTTGGCTTAGCCTTCAATACAAAAACTTGAAATCCAAAGGATGTCCTTTTGAATGGCTAGTTTGGAATTAGTGTGCGTTATATTCGGGGAAAGTCGGTTGTGGATTAATGTCTGGCCTAGTCGGTATCGATAGAACGAATATATATCATTGATAGGTTTAGTCTAAATTTGTGACATTTATCACAGAATGCATACAAAAAAATTTCAATGTGAACATGAGAATAGAATCATTTCTTATTGGCTCAGAATGTATTGAATCTTTTCTTGTTGACTTCAGACTAAAATATAGATTGACTAGATTCTAGACTGGACAACTGTAAATATACAGTGAACTTCTGATATGATGAATCTACCAAGGAACTTTGTAATATCAGAAATTCATCATATTCAAAAATCTGAAGCTGAACTCGGCACAATATGGCTTTTTTGTTTATTCGTCATAAGTGAAAATTCTTGAAAAGTAACTATGTTATACCTGAAGTTAACTGTAACTGTAAGTTATTTAACAAGTTGTAGATGGTGTAGTAAGTGCATAATAATTTTTGTGTGCCTTAGGTGAATTGCCCTGCAATTACAACTCAAGAATTGATACCCGAGATTAGAGAGCAATCGAATATATTCGATAATGAGCAATATGGGGGGGAAAGGGCTAAGGATAAACCAATTTTGACCTCTGGGGTACTACCCGATTCTCTGCGATTGAAGGCTCAACATGCTCAAAAACTTAATGTAGTTTCACAGGTACTTATAGACTGGTTATTTATTTTTTGAAGTATTATCATCTTTGTTACATCATCTAGAAATGGCTATAATGGCACTGTAATTTGTGCATATAGCTCATGTACATTTTTACTTTAGAATTTAAGTGTATGACTTTATTTGTGCAAAAATATCTTAAATTAGTATAAAGTTTAAAAATAGATTTCAAGTTATATAAGAAGGAAATTATTGTCATCAGCACAACAAGGAAGCCTCTGGAAAAAGTATACTAAGATCAGTATTTTTTGAGAAATAAATGCCTTCTTGGAATTTATGTGCAGTGAAGAATTTTTTTGGATAGCTGGAAGATTATTGCTGGCACATATTTACGAGTGTACATACTGTCGGTCTATACTAGATTAGGCTGGGGACTGCATAGTTAAATACTTTTTTATGCATAGTAAATTGACAAAACAGAGTAAATAGGTTTTGTAAATGTGTACACATGGAACTGTATAATATGCATGTATTTTTAGTTGATATAATTGGTCGGTAGTCCCAAAGCAGGTGTCTCTTCGAATATTGCACAGTGGGACTTCTATATTTTTAATAATAAACTTACTACTTTTTTTAGGTTTTACGCATAGTTATCATCAGTGCCGCCGATCCAATTTTGAAAGAAGAGGCAATGGGTGTTCTGTATGGTTTGGCAGAGAATATTGCTCGTATCACTACTCCTGTTTTTGCAGAGATTAAGAGTGTGGAGACTACCCTTGATAGTACCATGTCTGGAGGACAAGGGGTGGCAACTACTTCTCTCGGAGGAGATAAGGAGGGTGCCAACTCCCCTCATACCGGAGATTCACAGGGGGTGGATGTGGGGAGTTTGCCTCAGTCCTTGAAGGATACTGTGCCAATGGACGTGCAGAGTTTTGAAGACGAAAAAGATGTATGTATGCGTTATAATTATGAAAGCTTTATAGAATAATATAAGTGCTCAAGAGAGGAAATTTTTTAAATACAAAACACTCTGTAGTGTTTACCAGGAAGACAAAAGTCTATTTTATGGCGGTTAGGCATCAAATTCAAATTATACATAGGTTCTTTTTTATAGTTCAGTGTACAGATCAGGTTATGCAGTTCATAGTTTCATGTACAAAAATTTTTTAGTATGAAACGGAGATAACAAATATATCATAGTATTCAAATAAAGAATTATCTTGTATAATTGCTAGTAAGGAATTGCAAATATTTCAAATGGGTTATGGTGGACACTGCTTTTCAAAAATTTTAAAGTATATTATTCCTACTGAACGATAATTTTATGTAATTATTTCAAACTTAAACTTATTTAGAGAATAGAATAATTCCCCACTTCAAATGTAACGTCTAATTTCGGTGAAGCATTTTTGTAACGGAGAATAAGAATTGACTATCTTCATTGTTCTATTTGGTGCAACTCTTTTTTGACATGATCATTTTTGTTGGCGAAATAAAGCATAGCAATCACATATACTATATGTGGGGGGGGGGGGTTCATAAGAAAGTGTATTCCCAACCAATTATAACTTTTTGAAATTTTTTAGTTTTAAAAGTTTTAGGGAAGAGAGCAAAAAGAATAAATGATCTAGTATTTTTCGAAGTACGTTACTTATAGATATATTTGTTTCAACTTGAAGTTAGGAAATTGGTGACTCTGAGTAAAGTTCTTTATGACAATTTAGTTGTTCAGAATAATCAATAAAAAAGCAGATATGGATAGATATAATTGTGTGGATATTTTATATTTATCTCATTTCAGATTGTTTTCAGATGTAATATAATACAAAAATGACTTAAATATATATCATCTATGGTACTACAGCAATTGCTTAATTAATATGTTTCATTGATTTTTTGCTATGTATAACTTAAGCGAAGAAACTTTAGAAGACATATATTTTACAGATGGAATCAGTTTATGCAAAAAATTATTCTCGATGTGATTCATTAGGTAAGAATTTTAACTGTTCATGTAATATTCTACAGTATGACTTATCGATACATACGAGCCGAAGTAGCATCTTCATTACAATAAATTTTTTTCTGTAGAATATAGATGTAGGTATCCGTGAAGAAGGAGGAGCGGTACCCCCAAGCTACCCCGTATCTAAGGGGGTACAAAATGTAGCTCTACCTGGATTTCAGGGAGTGCAAAATATAGCCCTTCTTGGATTTTGCCCCATTGACGAGACCCCTTTTGATATGTCCAGACGCCAGTTAGAGGATGATCCGGAAGAATTACAACTTGCCTCGATGTCCTTGTCATTATCTTCATCATTACCAGCTACGTTGTCGTCTCCTCGAGCTCGCTCCCAATCTCATGATTTTGCTCATATGTTTTTGGAAAAAGAGGTATTTCTGTGTTTATATGCAACTATGTACATGTATACACGGATATATACGTAGGGTATATTCATATACAAAGTGTAGGTGCAAGCACCCCATAATATATATATATGCAATACGTGCATACAGTCTACAGAGTTTTGAAATATTTTCAATAAGTTCATACTTCTCTATAAAAGTCAAACTTCAAAAAGAGAAATTTTTTAAAATGGCTTTTAATGAGAAATATACTTTTTCAACCAATTAAATATTTTTAATGGTTGAGCCATTATCTCTATCTAACGAAATGTAAGTTTTTTTCGATAAATCTTGTAGAATTTGAAAAGTTTTTAATACATATTTTTGCGATCTGTTTTATTAATGTTTTAGGAAGAACTTGCAGCAACCTTTTCACCATTGAATGTGGTATTAGATTTAATGCAGTTTAAGAACGTAATATCTCCTGAAGAGTTCACAATGGCCCTTTCATTATGCCTCGAAGATACTCGCACCTCAGTGCAACACGTGGCGCTCTCACTGATCCACTACATTATCACGAATTCTAGTCTTCGCAAGCATACAGAAAAACCTCCAAAAATTCAAGATTTTAACATTTTTTGGGGTCGAATATTGGTACATAGCTTAATAAACACGTTATGTGATGCATGCTACAGTAAACGTTGGTGCAGTAAATTAGGCGGATGCCTAGGATTAAGTCATTTAATTCCTTTAGTGAGATGGGAGGTCTTAAGGGTTTTTGAATGTAAGATACTGCGTTCCCTGCTCTTTGTAATCAAAGAGCACCCTCGAGAAGTATCGTTTCACATTGTCGAGGATGCGCATAACGCTGTTATCATGTTACTCCGTTATCGCTATATTGCTAACTTTGAAAAAGAGACTCAACAAAATAGGAATGTGCATTCAAAATTAGCAGAAACCGATACAGAATGTATTTCTAAAGGTATACATTGCTCAATTGCTACCGAAGGTGATACCCTAAAGGAAAAGGTTGATACGAAAAATTCGAAATCTTTGGAGGATACCGTGATTGATTCTAAGTTGAATCTTGAATCTATGGATGTTGAGGTTGAAGTTAAACATTTGAAGAAAGAAAATACGGTTGAAGTGAGTGATGCAGTTGTGCGTATATTGGCACTAGAGCTTTGTCACTGGCGACATGACGTTCGAGATGTTTCGAAAAAAGCGCTGGAGCTCATTGCTGAGCTGAAGGGCGTCAGCGTGACAGATGTTTTGTTTCCTGTACGCAAGAAGCTGAGAGAATTAGCTTTTCCATTTCCAAAGCAGCTTCGAGTCTTACAGGTAATTTTTCTATGTATGCTTAAGATTGCGATTATATAAAGTTATAATTCAACTTTGGGTATTACAAGTATGCATATAGCATTATATAGCTGTAGTAGGTTACACATGAAGCATGAAATAAAAAAATTAATTGAAGGCCCATATAAAAAAGAAGAATTGCCATTGAATTGTAAAGCTTTGGACCTTCACCACAGTTTCATCAACTGCACAAATCCACAAGATGCAAAATCTTTTGAAGAAGGAGGAGGAAAAGTGATCGTTCATAGGGAGTCTCACTTGTTTTTTTGTAAACATAAATGTATATGCCATTGGATGTATATATGTGCATAAGTTGTATACAGCGCATTATGATTCAGCTTCGAGTGTTGGGAGTATTTTGAATGTGCATGTTTTCAAATATAAATTGTACGTTCATATTACGTCTGTTGTATATGAAGCATTAAAATTGAAATTTGGGTCTTTTGAATATTTTCCATACAAACTAAATGTGCTATATTTGAATTTTGAGGTCTACAAGCACTTTTTACACGCGTATTTATGTATGCAAAGATGTATACATATTCTTCAGAATGTTATATAATAAACCTTGTATGCTTATGTGTATATGCATATGTATCCGCATGTATGTACATCAGAATGTTGTATACGGAGCACTTTAGTTCAACTTCAAGTTCCACAAGTTTTTTGTCTATGCATATTTATAAAAGTATGGTAGCACGTATGTACCTCTGTATATTATAAATGAAACCTTTGATTTCTAAAACGAGCTTTATATGTACACAAAAAAAATTATCTATGATAACAATTGCGTGTTCGATTCTCATAGGTGTCACACCAACTCGGAGTTCTCGAAGGATCAAAGTACCTGCTTTGTTTAAAACCCCCTTTGTTCGATACTACTGTGCAACGAATTCATGAATCTATAATATCTTTATTAGCTGAAGTTCACTCAATCTGTGAGACAAACATATCGGAAGAATCGTGGGTTGAAGGTGGAAGTGTACATCAAATTGGGTTGTACGATAGCCTTCCTGGGTCTGAAATCTCGAAATTCGGGTACCCGCAACCCCCTTACACAACTAATGTCAACATCCGGGATACCCGTATAGCCTCTGAACTACCGTACGATATACAGTTTAAAGTTAGTGCGGTACAGCTCATGCATGCAGTTCTCATGAACTGTCCAGGGGTCTTTATCTGTGAAGATCCGAATCAGATGGATCGGCTTACAGTTCTGAAAAATAATTGCATTGCGATATTTTTTAGGTGCTTGACAAATAGTTCAGAGCATATTGTGGAGGTGGCTGAACAAGGAGTTTTGTTTATTGCTAATTCGAATAAGAGTGATGATCTGGTGAGTCGAAAGATGATAAATTGTACTTGACAAAAATACAAACTGAAACATATATATGCATATTGATGCATACAAATCGATACATGTAAAATTGCGATGATTTTAATTCCAATGTAAGTATTTGGGACTTTTTCTCAGCCACAGGCCGTCCCAAAGGAGATATTACAAGCTAGCCTTCATCCGATTCTGAAAAACCTCTACCAAATCCAGAAAATCAGCCTTCCTATCATTCAAGGACTCAGCCGTCTATTAACTATTCTCAGTAAATGGTTCAACGCTACGCTCGGTGATAAGCTGTTTGAGTTTTTGAAGCATTTCTTGCAACCTGAGGTGATGCAGAGCTTAGGTAAGTACTCTTGTAAATATTAGTTTATGGAAAGAAATCCATGCTAACAGAGGAAAAGATTCGGCAGAAAAAAGTAGCACTAACCATGAAAATTTAATTCCATATTTAAGGTGGCAAGCCATCAACTTCAAAATTCAAATAGTTCATCTTATAAGCTAACTCTTCAGCATATAGTTTGGCTTCTACATTTCAATCTTCAATACATTCGTGATTCATACATAGAGCATAGATAGTGAATGTCCAGCTAGGGCGATACAAGATGAGGTTGGGCTATATGACTTAGTGCTGGGTTTTGAATAGTGTTTGTACAAAGTATGCAAAAATTCTTAGTAGACTACTTTTTATACTAGATCAATGCAAATGCCGCCATTAGTACGATTTAAATTTTTGTTGAAAAACTAAATTTCAGTGTCGTTCCCGAAATGTAAGAGACATTTACATTAATTTAGTGGCCCGTATTGCACTTTCACCGGATTTCTGGTGTATGATCTAATATGGGAATGTACGTTGATATGTTTTCCAACCCATTAGTACATGATCTGCCTGTTGAATTTACTACTTTTGGGGAGTTAAAGCGCAAGTGAAAAAGAGACATAATAGGTTGATAATAAATAAACCTTATCCACAAAGATGGAAATCTACAATTACATGATGTTGGAGGAACACCGATGTACGCATAAAATATAAATATATATCTTTTAATTAACTAATTTGTGACCATTCAATAATTTCAATTGCTATGAAATAAATCTCAAATTGGAAATTAATTCTTTATTATCAGTTCCCGTTTCAATACAAAGTTCGGGTTCAAAAGTTCAGCGTTCAATATATATATAGATATGGTTATATCGGAAGGATTAAAAAATTTAAACAGTAAAAAAGTGTAATGATTAAAAATTTTAATTCACAAGACAGTGATTTTAATGGCGTTGCTACAAACAGTTCTAAATCCACATTATCAGGAATTTTTTTTGCAAAAAATGCAATACAAAAATTGTAAAACACGTATTTGTTCTTTTGGTGTACAGTATTTTTTAGATAGAACGAGTCTGCCGGGACCACCAAAATATCTATGGATTATATTAAAATGCGATGCCATTATGGAAACAATATGACTTTTCCGTAAATTCGCTATAACTGAAAATTCGTTAAATACAAATTTTTTATATCCGAATTCATTGTATGTATTTAAAAAGTGTCACGTTATTTTTTATTTTTTAGTATCATTTTCATATTTTTTACTATTTAAATATAGAAAACATCAATGATGTGTTTTTCATGTAAGTTAACTGCAATTTTGGCTATAGGAGATCCAAAGGGGTGGAGATCTGGCGAAGAGCCGGATATCGGCGCAGCTGTGTTAGGGCTGTTTTGCTTGCTGCCAGCTGAGGCAAACTATGTCGAATCATTGATAATTATGGTACTTCAGCTTAATTCTGTATTGCATAGGTATGCGGGTGTAAATGACATTACAGTTGATACAAATATGTATGTATGCATTATGTAACCAATTCTATGCTACTGGCTATGTGCGCAATTCTGTACTGGTAAATATACTATTGCTTACGTTCTGACAACCATAGATTGAAATCTAAGAAACATGTCTGTCAGTTTTACTCGATTCCAACAAGTCCTCATCTACTTTGGGGAGATTCCCGATGATGGCAGTAAATTTTTTTGTAATAAATAGAAGCAAAGAAAATTTGCTTGAAGAATTTTCTTAATCATAGCTCTCAGGCATTGCATCTTTCAGTACACGAATACATGCATACATGACTTTTCGACGAAAAAAAGCTACAATATTCGTTCAGTGCACCTTCTAATGGCTGTAAATTCATTTTTCTAATAGCTTCCCCTCACATAATTATTGAGCTAGCATTACGATGGAACCTAAATTGTGGGAAATAATGCTGCATTTAAAACAATATACATATATATATATATATATATATGCGTGTTAAAACTGGTGGTTGATAGTTGATGTACAAAACTGTTTTAACATATAGAAACTTTTTCTATAACTATATATCTAAATAATGACTAGTATACTGGCTAGTATACTCTACTAGTTTGTATTAATGTAAACAAATACAATAAGGCATGGCTAACGATATTGCTGCAGCATGTGTGTAAAGTTGTATTAATATATTTATTATGTAAGCTTTGATTCTCATATCCAACGTTCTTTGGGGTAATAGCTGAAAAAGCTCTATATTTGTTCAATAAACTTTTCAATTATTTAAATTTTCGTTTGTACCATTCATTTTTTACACTATTAGTCGTTTTTTATTCATTTATAGTTTTGGTAGTTTGTTTTTTTAACCTTTTTCACTTTTTATTTTGGCTTTTTCCGTTTCTTCTGATAATGCTTCTTATTTACTAATAATGTACGTGTCAATTTTTGTAGATATGTTGGATACAGCCCTCCCATAAGCCCATATATTGTACCGCTCACTAAATACTTGTCAAAATTTGTTAAAGATACTTTAGATTTCTTCATGACCAGAGAAAGACTTCTGGAATCCAGGTATGCATGCATGTACTGATATATGGATGTATACATATATAAATATAACATATATATGTAACTAATTTGTTATTTACAAATTTTATAGCAAATGGTATGTATAAATATACTTATTCTTACATCAGATTCAGCAGTTTATTTATTGCGGTAATTAAGCTAGACGAGTCGGCACCCTTACGCCAGCATCTGAGAACTCAAGAGGCTTCGGAAAAGTTTCTTTCTGTGTGTTTTTCTGAGACGATGGACACCGCCAAAAGGTACATATCCCAGAAGGCCAGAGCAGCATCGATGACGGATAGCAATACTGCCCTAGAGGGTATAACCTCAAAAATGGTAACTATCGACTTTGAGTTTTTTCGAATATATCTTAACTATAAAGATAGCGTTAGTTACAATGTATACATTACAGTTCTCTATTAGTTCGTACATGAACTAATAGAAATAGTATGATCAAGTGTGCTATGATTTTTTGTCGAAAAGACAGAGCGATATTATAGGTTGAAGCATACTATTATACTTCAGCATATAATTGTTCTGGAAACTTTTTCTTCAGTTGGTTATTTAGATAGTAACTAGTATACTAGATTGTAGGCTATACTAGTCTAGTATCTGTACCAGTAACCATATAGCTAGATATAGCTAGCGATATCATAACATTATATGTAGATTTATAGTTATGCATACTACTGTCTTTCCCCAAATATTATTCCTAGGCTTACATTCGAATTGCCTAAAATTTACAATTTTTTGACATTTGATTATATAAACAATTTCTAATAGCATAATTGGTTTTATTGAAATATAACCCTTCAGAATAATAAATTTGATTTTTTAGGCATATATATCAATAGGCACTGAACAGTATTATCTTTTATAGGGACATGCAGATACTGCGGAGCAAAAAAATTCAAATCTGGAGGAATTGCTTGAGTTGGTCCAAAGCACTCAGATTTCGATGGATACTCAACTTATGGTCGTGCAATCAATTAGCTTGCAGGCTAGGGCTGGCAAGTCCGCAGTACCCCCTCTACCAGCCCAACAACAGGCAAGTAAAATCCTGAATTTAAGCCTAGACTTTATGTAACTCGAGGTTTTTATGGTGGGTGTGTTCAATAACCTGAACCCTGAACAGTCCCTCGAATATATCACCTACCGAATTTTGAACTTCAAGCTCAAGACCAGATTTTCAACAAGCGAGCTGAAGGTATCAATGTGCTTTTCTGATAGATAATATTTTCGATTCGGTTGTAAAAAGAAAAGTAGGAAAGACCAAATATTGTGAGCATTATTTATCTCCAATTTTTAGGTGTTTTTTTCCTAAATTTATGAAATAATTAAATTCAGAACGTTCTCAAACTAGTTTTACTTGAACATGAATGCATAATTATTTCTTATTGGCTCAGAATCTAATAATCTTAGTACTAGATCTGAACAGATCAGCTTTGGGTTCAGCTGCTAAATGGTGTAATTCATAACAAGGTGTACATGTCACTATATAGTTTCAGAATTCAAGTAAGAAAGTTATATCCAATTTAAGGCTATTTTATAACCTTTTTCTCCCACTCGAATACAGCGCTGTCTAGCCTTTTTATCTGAATACTATGTCCAAGGCATTGAATTGGAATCAAATGAATCGACGTATGAAATTTTTAATTTATTATTAGTCATTTTTTCAGCGAGTAGTATTTCTTTTGATATCTTGATGCTTATGATACTTGTGAAATTTTAGAATGATTATTTGCTCCATGTTAGCTATATACTGGCATATTTTGATTTTAATATTTGGTAAAATGATAAATTTTAATTGGTAGATTCAAATCTGATTGTACCACAATAGAAATGCAGGCCGAGCCAAATATTATTCTGAGAGCAATAATTTTTTTCTGACCTTTTTATCATTTTATAAGTAGTTTCTGTGCATGATGCAGGCAGGCAGTATATTGCTTATAATTCAAATTTCCGTTAAGACTAGTCGTTGAAATAGCAAAGATGCAGCATAGCGAAATAATAGGAAAAGACAGATTGATGAATATTATAGATTGAAGTGCACAGTTATAATTCAACAAAGAATTGTTCTAGAAGTTTGTTTGTGTTCATATTATGACTAGTATACTGGATAGTATATTAGACTAGCATTAAGTGAAACAAATACAGCTAGACATGGCTCGAAATATAATTGCAATTTCCCTTTGGCTTTTATCTAGGGGGCTCTAGAGGCTCAAACTAGAGCTGCGGAGGCCCGATTGGAGGAACTAAGGAAGGCAGCAGAGGCTGCCAAGAACGCTTATGATTCAGCTCAGGTGATTTGCTTTGTTTCAAATTGAGCAAACTTTGCATATAACGAGTCTGTTGGAACTACTATGTTAATTCTCTTTATATGAAATTCTTTATGCATGAAAATATGAAGCTGAAGTTGACACGATATGACTGTTTTGCTAATTCGCTATTAGCAGAAATTTGTGACTGAAATAAGTAACCCGTGTATTAGGAACGTGTTTGTATGCATATGAAAGAGTCATTATTGTTCTTTGCTGGTCCATGAAAGGGCACTTACAAATTACTTAAATGTTTCTTTTAATTTAGATTTTTATACTTCCTTATTGTACCTACAGAAAATGTTGTTTGCGGGGTAGTTTCTCAAGTACAATTTATTCACTTTAGTGTTAGGGTTAGGGCTACAATAGAGTGTTCTGTTAAGAATGAAAAGTTCTCTAAAAATATTAATTTGCTTAAATTTAGCAATTTTGGCATTTGCAACTGCAGGCTTTACATGAAGTAGCAGCCAACCAAAATGTCTCGACTCCTTCCGTCCCTCAGCAACAACTTCAATCTCCTCCGATGAAAACTCGCAGCGGTTATGCTCTCAACCAATTACCAGGCCTCATTTCGGAATCTGCGGAACTTCAGTACTTGGGCATTCGAATTATATACGAGTTAGTGAAGAGAGATGAGACGTATCTTTCAGCGCAGAGTACTGTAGCCGAAGTGGTTAGGCAAATTTGGAGGAATTTGGCGCGTCAGAGTGTGATTCGCCATAAAGAATCGTTAGGTACTAATTTAAATCGTTCATTATTTTCTCTAGCCATGCCTACCATCTTTCTCCGAACATGGCAAAATGCTGTTTCATTCGATTAGAACACCACATTGTTATATTTGCGTCGATAGAATTAAATTTTGATATGTTCTTATTTATTTGAATTCTATATTTGCTTGCTCTTTATCTCAATGCTGCATCATTAACCCTACAGACATTCTTGATAATGAAGACGTTTTTTGCTCGTATAGATAATTACTGCACATTTAGAGCCTTTTTCATAAATACCTCTTCTACTAATAAGTACTGTATACAAAAAATGCTGAATCCTATAATACAATGTTTTACTTGACAAAAATTTGTATTTTCAGTAATTAGTACAATGTAGTAGCTGCTAGGTAGTAGCCTCCTAGAAATTATTCAAGTAAAATTTTTTAGTCACTTTACTCTTTACATGCTAAATGAATTTTATTAATCAATAGTATGAAGCATTTCTAAAAAGTTCAAAATTAAAAAATATAGCTTTTCAGGTGCATTTTTTTAATAGTTGACAGAATGTTGTAGTCTTCCTAAAGTATTCAAAATTAAATTTTTTAAATACTCCTCAACATTTAGAGTACTTATGTTAATGATGATAGCTGTAAAAAATACTTATTAGTTTTTTTATTACCTCAGAGCCTGGATTATCTACTCAGCCAAAGCAAGAATTAGACCCTAAGAAAAGTGCCCAGGCTCAACACGAATGCAAGCTACTAATTAAAATCTTAATGTCCTACTTTAAGACCCACAAACACAAGCCAAAGGTCCTTTACGAGCTCTTGGCAACTCTGTTGCGCCCAACAACTGTTGATTATTCGTTTTTACGTGATTTTTACCGTTACGACGTACCTGCAGTAACATCAGTTGCTGAACTGAGATCTGTGTTTGAACTGTACTTGAAGCAGTTATCCGATCAGGATATCTACGAAGAACTCAAAATTCAAGCCTCCAAATCAATAATTATTCCAATTTTGGGAACGATTTTTGGGGTAGATTCCATCATCAGTACGTTTGAAGATAAAAATGTTTCTGGAAAATTTGTTCCGACAGAGATGCATAGATCGCTTTTTGACTCAAAATTGCTGAACCTGTTGGTTCGAAACGTTACAAATTTGAAAATGTCAGAAAATAAGTTACACTGCGTCCCAATTGATCCGAATCGATATAAACATTCCGTGTGTCTTCGAGTAGAATTACTTAAATTTCTGACCTTAATGCTCGAATTTTTTTCGGGAGAGATGTACGTTTTCAGGCCAGAATTGCTGTCGTTCGGTTGGTCGAATATTGAGGAGGAGTACGATTTGGTTGGGAAACACTGGGCGTATGTGTTTCTGTGCAAGTTCATAAGAAAATACGATACACCAAGGTTCGTTTCTGGAAAAAAATTATTACAAATTTTGACCAATGAAAAGTAAATGAGCTGCATTTGAAAATCTACTTTTCTTTAAATTTTTAGATAATTTTTTATCTTCAAATTTACATCATTTGATTTTGAATGCTGAATTGTAAGTGAGTTTTAATTTTGAAGATTTTATTATGTTAATTTTTTTTCTATTACTTATTTTGTATTTTACATTATTTGCTAATATTGACTTATGAACTGTACATAAGTTGAACTGTTGCAAAGAACTATTCAAATGGAATGATACCAATTTTTTTATCTTCTCTATAGTTAGTAGCATTAAAACTTATTTCATTCGCTAATTTTGACTAGTGAACTGTATTTCTCGAATACCATTTAATCCATCAAGTAGACGCTGCAGTGTCAGTCATGAAATTTTTGAAATATCTTACTTATTTAGTGATAGCATAAGCACGAGATATTGTTTGTCGTAGGAAGATTACGATGCAAATTTACGTTACTCTGCTTCGAACTCATCAGCCCGAAGTGAAAGATTTGGTTCAAATAGGACTAGATGTGGTGGCTCCAGTGCTATTATTTGGTTTAGGAAAGGCTGAAATGATTAAGGCCATCAAGTGGACGAGAAAAGTGATGTACGAGGAAGGTCATATGTTACAACATATGATACACATTTTCCAGGTAAGCTGATTTCTTGGAGTACGCAGTGGTAAAAGCTGCTAATGCAGTAAACTTTGGATACAGTAAATTTACTTTCAACAGATTTTTACTTATAATGAGTAAAAAAGTAATTTTGTACAAGATTCAACTTTAGATATTTGGATGTAAAGAATTTCGGATATGCTAAAGTCTCTTATAGAGGAATCTCAAGGATGGAAGACACATGCACGTAGAAGAAAGTTTGAGAGAGTATAATACTGCTTTTGATAATATGCAACTTTAACTTAAGGCTACTTCAGAGCAATGTAGAATCTAGTAATATTTCTATAGCTGTACTTCAATAAATGCTAGTATATAATAATGAACAGTTAACTGGTCGGTATCAATATGAGCTAATATATAAATATATAATCGTGGCTGATCCTATCTTTTACAAGATAGTAGATTTTGGATTTAACGAATTATTTTGGTTGTACCAACAAATTCGCTGTATACAAAGTTTAATTTAGTAGTATACAAATCTTTTCTCTGATTTCTTCCGATGATTAAAAAACGAAAAATGAGCTGTCAAAGTCATTAATTTGAACATCTTTAAGCAGATTAGGGTTAAAGAACTAAGGAGTCTTCTGCTTTTGATACTTTTCGCTTAGCTGATAGTATCTATCTCTTTCTGACTTTACTGAGGATATATCTTTACTTCTCTTTGTAAAAAACTCTTTCGGATTAATGATTTTGTTTGGAAGCGATTTTGGATTTATTGATACATAAAAAATAATACTGTAGAATTATTTGTGCGATTCAGAACATACAGATAATATGTGCAAGTCACGTAATCATGTGCATGAATGTATCAAATCTAAATCGATATTTATCAATCTATTCAAAGGATAGAATACTTTTGAATATACAAAGAAAATGTATACATACGTATAGTATATTTTTATATACCCATCAAATATGGAATTTGAACTCAAAAATGTTGATGCATCATTCAAATTCGTTAGTACATATATTGGGAAAAAATGAAACAAACAGCTAGATTCGGATCTTTGGTGAGATAAGGTTATGTGATGAATTTTTGCATTGTACAAATGTATGCATGTATCACATGTAAGATTTGACGTCCAGTGAACGACCTATATTAAATATTGAAGAACTCGTCAAATGCACTAAATTATATGAATATATATATATATATATTTATATATATGCATGTACGTACTAAATCTAAGATTTGATGTTCAGTAACCTGGTGCTTGAACCAACATGGAGAAAAACTATAAAAATGCGTGATACATTTGTAATGACACATTTTTCTATTTTTTTCCATTTATCAAATTTATGAGTCATTCAAAATTATTGAATATGTGCATTGTCCAAAAATTGCTATTTGTAAGATATATTTCCTATTTTTTAATGTTAGTGATTTTTTTTTGTATTTTTACTTTTTTTTAAAGGTTATTGTTCGAAATCCTACAACGTTTTACCCTTACAGAGCAAATTTTATGTCTCAAATGGTAGGATCATTACAGAGATTAGGACTCTCACAAAATTGCCCTTTTGAAAATCGACCGTTGTCTATTTCACTTGCTGAAGTTTTGATTGGATGGGAATTGCACCGCCGCGAGAGGGCACGATTTTTACAAACTGGGGATCTCGAAGTTGGATTCAAGAGATCTTTCGATGGTGACTCAGATGCTGAACGAGCAAAATTTATGAAGACAGGTGCAAATATTTGTGTTTAAATATTTGCATATTTATTAAACTTCGGATATAACGATATATTTGAGGTCACTGGATTTAGTTCCTTTTATTCAGATATTGTTAACTGCATAGTTATGTATAAGTTTATAATGATGCAGATTTGAACAGTATACTAGTCTTTATTCGAGCGAGCAGTTATCGATAGTTTTCTAGAACAATTCTTTTGAAATGAAATTGTGCACGTTAGTCTAAATACCACTCTGTCTTTCCTATCATCTCACTGCTGTCTCTCTGTCTCTGTGCCCTATAAAGCCCTTATCTTGACACCTTACAGTAAACGTTGGTAATAGCAAATTTGTCGTGAAAATTTTCTCATAATAAATATATGAAAAATCTTATTGTACTAAGTTCAGCTTCAGATTTTAGGATATAGCAAAGTTCGAACATGGCATATTAGTTTTGCAGTCTCAACAGATTCACTTTGACCAAATTTTACGTACACATTTGGGTATATTTTAATGTCAAGGAATTTTTTGTTACTTCAGTGGCTGGCTGTACAGTAATGTAAGATACCCCCCCTGAAAAGAATTTTTAATGACTTTTGAAATTATTCTATAATTTATATATCACGGGCATAAATCAGTTGCTCAACACTTTTGAATAACTTTTAGATGAATTCAATGTTTGCTCGACTCTTTTCAAAATATTTTAGGCGATTCGTTTAGCATGCAGAGTAACCAGCATATTCAACAGCTTAAACTACAGAATCAGCAAAAGATTCAGCTTCAACAACAACAGCAGATTCAACTTCAACAGCAGAGAGAACTTCAGCATCAACACCAAAAGCAGCTTCAACTTCAACATCAGCAGCAACTCCAACAACACGGTAAGTGAATAATGAAATCTTCATAATCAATTTATTGAATATAAATTTTATTATGCAAAATCCTCCAAAAAAATTTTCAGTATTTTTATTATTCATGTATTTTCACTAACGATTTGCTCGGCCTCATATTAAGAAACAGCATGTAAAAACTTTTGACATTTCAAATAACTTTTATGGAAAATTTAATTTTTTTTAAAGCTAGCAAAATTTTGAAATGAATTGGATAGTAAATTATTTCAACATTTACTTGGAACGAAAAATAATTTTTTGCAGGATATGATAAAAAACGGGGAATTATATTGTTCTGAGTTCTTTCTGAATTTATTTTTAGAACCCATTCCGTAAAATGCCAACTTATAAAATTTACTTTTTGTCGCCTCATAAATTTACTCTTCTAGTAGGAAGTAAAAAATTCTTGCATCATTAATATTCGACATGTCTCGAAGTATGTTGAGTTTACTAACGAGTTTCTTGTTGACATGCTATTTCATCGAATTCAAGATTTTTTAGTGAAATTTGCTGCTTTATTGAATCTGAGCTTATTATGGTACTCTCTAAGTTTATGACGTGCTTTTGAATCCATAATTCATCCATATAAGTAAGTACTTTATGAAATTTGGTGACAGCGGTTTCATCACTGGAGATGAACTAAAAATGTTCCTTATCGATACGAATATAACAACATGGTGCACTATTTGAATACAAGAACACATATTTGTTATAATTAATGGTTTATGAAAAAGAAAAAGCAGGAACACAAGAGAAAAAGATTCGGTTCACAGCGAATTAATAAAAACCATAAATATCGATCTCCACATTTAGAGTGGCAAGTCGTCAATTTTAAATAGTTTATCTTATCAACTCACAATTCAATGTAAAGTTCGGTTTCTGCAGTTCATTATTCAATATGTGCATGATTCATATATATATATATATATAGCATATGCAGCTAATGCCTAAAAATGTTGTTCTAATTAAATAAATCAATAAGTTGCTATATTCGGGGAAGATAGAAGGATTATAATAATTAAAATCCTAACTATATGACATTATTGAGGGTTCTGGTAGTTGACTTTAAAACCGATATATCACCAAGTTCCATAGTTAAAATTTGGAATTCTCTTTTATTTTTTATTTGTTTTTTCATTTTTTGCACAGCACAACAATCTTCATCGTTAGAGGCTAACGAGCAACAGCAGCTAACAGCGCAACAGCAAAAGCAGGTTAGACAACAGGCTCAACAGCAAGCTCAGGCACATCAACAAATGCTGTTAAAGCACCAACATGAACAGCAGATGTTGTTACAGAAACAGGCTTCCCAAATGCCGTTAACTTCCATGTTAACTTCTGTTCATAACAACAGGTAACAATTGACATGTAATTTAAGTCCTTAAAATACTTCTGATGCTATCATGTAAAGACATTATGAAAATAAATGCAAAAATATATACATTTCCTCTTTAAAATAATTATCTATCTGCAGCATATCATACAAAATAGTTAAATGAATATAAATTCTAGGTTTATCTTCCAATACAATGATAGTAGAGCTTTTAGCTGACATTACATAGTATACAGCATATTTTATTCCCAATTAATTTGTAAACTAGGTGATATGCTGCAGTGTTTTGTAACTGTCCTAGAATAACATTTACGTTGAATATTGTTTAAGGGTTTTCGTAGATAATATAGAAAGATTATCTCGGTTGGCCCTATTAATGTAGCCTGTGAAAACACCGCACTGCTTGAAACTGCTCCATTTGCTACAATATCTCAAATTTACGCATATATACATATATGTCTATGTGATAGTACGATACTTTTGTAGTATTAATAGACACAAAAAATTGTTCTAGAATCACTGTAGAACATTCTAGAACAATCTATAATTTGTCTGGTTTAAAAAGAAGTTGCTATTTTAATATGTAGTTTACTAGGTATTGTCCGCATATTATCCAGTAATATGTAATGTGTATATGGTAAACTTCGGATAAAATGAATCGATTCAGGCCACCGAATAAATTTGTTATATCTAAATATCTGAAGCTGAACTTTGCACAAAATCGCATTTTCAATTAATCGTCACAAGTGAAAATTCATTGTATTCGAAATTTAATCTCTACATATAGATAGTTATTATTTTTTAGATAAAGTTAAATATGCTCTTCTGAACCTTCATTTGCCCTAAACTTATTAATGTTGGAAGAGGAGCAAGGAAAGATTTCTACCTTGACCCCAGAAATTCAGTCACAAATGAAAAGTGACGCTAAATTTACATTTATTTCTATGAAGGGAATAGTTTTTAGGGACTTTTCCATAACTCTTACCTTCGTTTGAGACATAATTCTGGGTACAGCGTCTATATCTCTAGAAAGGATGTTATTTTTTTGGTATATTCGTCAGAAACAAATTTTTTTTAAATTTACTCTATATGACCTTATATTTGTGCATTTACAAAAGTTGCTGAATGTATCCATTTAAATCTTTATTCGCTCTATGCTTTTTATTCGAGGAACAGGACTTCTAATAGTAGCGAGGATGTTACTCCGATGAATGATGAAATGCGAGACATCCTAATGAACTTTCTTGTAAAAATGGTATTTTTTTCGAAAACACTATCTCCAAAAGACCCTCACGTTATGCCTTTAATGCTCATATCGGAAAAAGCTTTGCAACTACTCAATAGAGCCCTCGATATATGGCCTGAAGCCAATATATCTTATTTTGCCTTTGACCGCTACTTGAACCAAATATTAGATTGCACGGTAAATATGACCCCAGAACAACGGGCAGAAATCTTGGTGGCGAAGATTACACAGCCGGTTATGGAGGGTGCGTTGGATGTTTTACTCATGATGCTGGAGGTGAGGGGGCCCCAATCCGGCCCGAGTGCCGCAACTGGGGGTGGGGGTGTTGGTGTTTCTGGAGGGAATCCAGGGGGGGTATGTAACCCCTTGGTGGTGAATAATATTGCACGTATTGATGGTCTCCTTCAGGTACGTTGCTGAAGAAAGTATTTCTATTTTAATGCACTGCGTAAAGTGTTTGTCCTTTTTACTGTTGTAAGTAGTTCATTATTTGACATTGTGATGCATTGACTGTAAAGAAAAAAGAGAAGAAAAGCCAAAGCGACAGTAAGGATTGAAGCAAACATTTTTTACTTTCAACTTGAACACTGTCCTATAAATTTATTCTTTTACTGCAGTACAATAGTGGCTAGTAGATGGGATCGTATACTGCTCTGTCGGCTTCAAAAATATGCAGAACTTACCATGTTTATAACGAAATTTTATGAGATCTATAATTATACGTCACTAATGAAGGTGGATTTGAAAAGGGAATTGCATATCTCAATAAATTTTTCAGCTCCTTTTAATTCATTTTTGTTTAAAGGCTGATATTTCAGAATAATTTCCGAAAGGCCAAGAAGGCTTGAAATAATTTAGTTTATATAAGTCCGTGCAAAAAATTGAGATATGGATAGCGCGAGGTCTAATGTTTAGATTAAATAGTTTATTTTTTGACTTATTCTAATTTTTTCTGTATTGACAGCTATTCTTCAGCAATGATAATATGCAGATAAGGTCCCGTCTGTGTGAACTCGTGAAGAGAATCGCGCAGCTATACTCCCCTTTAAACCCGCCAGAGAGCTTTCGAAAGTGCAATTTTTATGGCCACCTGAATCAGTGGCTGGAAAAAAGGATAAATACACCATCAACATTTTCAATCCCTGCCTCACATGTACAATCATATGCATCTTTGCAAGATTTTTTTTCGAATGAAAAAAAAGACAGAAATGCAGAAGAAACTGGAAACCTAAATACGCCGAATTTAATTTGTTCGATTTTTCCCGCCGTTCGTATGGTAGAATCGATTGTAGAGGCTGCGCCTCCCTGCATCGATGTATACGCAAATATGCTTTATAAATTATTTCAAAGAATGACCAAGGAACATTTACAGTACTGCGCTACAATGGCTAAGCTTCAGAATTTGGATCATAAATTGTATCGGCCCAATGACTTTTTTATTGGTCCGAGAGTAATGGCTACCCCTACTATAGGGGTACTTTATACAGCCTTTCACCAGTCCGACACCCCATATCGCTCCCTGGATATTAGGGGGGCAAATTTTCCTGCGGGCCTAGATGAGAAGGGGCTCTCTGAGGTGCTACTGACGTTTATAACTACCCTCAAGCTATTAGGAAAGGCGGCCTTGAGTTCTACTTTGAATAGCAAGTTGCCTGATTTTCGAAAACACATTGTTGCGGTGTTATCGACCTTACTCGAATGTAGTGACTGTGCTCCTGTACTCAATGCTATTGTACGAATGGTAAAAGAATGGCTCTTAAGTCCTAAACATACAATAAACCTCAAAGATAAATCGACCTTACTCTCAAAAATGTCAAATTTTGACCGTCTGCCAGAGGTTGATGCTCAACCTCTAGTGCGAGAGTATCTATCGATTGTCGATGCCTTAATTCGACTGAAAGAGGAGAATATTGAGCCGGATGGTAGCTCACCATACAAGTGGGTTATCCAATCGTTACCCAGTTCGTATCCGGCAGGATTATTTACCACTGAACCTGAATTGCGAAAAATATTTTTTGACAGATTTTGTGCCTCTGCAGGGATTCGAACCCCATCCAATCTTCTCGTATACTCATTTAACAATGATTGGTCAAATTTAGCCAATCGGTTTTGGCCATCCATTATTGTCGAACAGATATTATCTTGTGTGGATAGCACGCAACCGTTATCTGTTAACATTGGGGCTCACTTGTGTATTCCTAACTGGGGTGTCAGTTTAGAAAAAGAGGGGGAAATTTCGAATAGTGTAGCGTTGAAGCTGCCCTTTCGTAAGCACTTAATGGAGCTTTCCTTCGAAAGTAATGGCGAAAAGAAATGTGTTTGTGAGAGTTTTATAAGTACTATGAGGGAGCTATTGCATGCAGATACATTCGTAGCTGATTATTTGTTGAAAAAGTTGCTCCCGAAATGTTGGGATATTTTTTGTGAAGAACAACAAAATCAGCTTGTTTCAGCGCTAGAAGGCCTATTTGAAAAGCCCTATCACAGGTATGTATGTATATCTGTGTATAAATCAATTGGAATCTTTACATGTACACCACTTTTTGTAGAAAATGGTGCTTACTAGTATAAATCTTTTTTAATATTTCAGAAACTATTCTGAAATAAGGCCTTTAAAAAATGAGCTCGTACTGAGCTAAATGGTTACAAAAATATAGGAATCTCTTCAAACTCTTCTTTGAACATGACCTATTTTTTTCTTTTCTAATTTCTTGTTAATTTAACTATATTTTGCACTATATATGTCTGTCTCTAACTTTGCAGCAGTTTTGATTACCCCCCCTCCCTCTCCCCTCACCAAGTAATGTACAGCTCTTCTGAAACAGTCACATCACCGTGTAAGAATTGAAAATCATCAATCCTCTATTTGATTTGATCTATAGCTGAAATTTTCTTTTTCATACGATGAATAGTTATAAGCATTTGTTGATTTGGGGAGATTAGAGGAGTAAGTCTGGATGAAATGATAATTAGGTTAAGGCGATTGCGATTGCATTTTGAACCCGAGTATGTTGCAAAACTGCAAAACCAATTTTTTTAAGTTCTTCATTGAGAATCGTATATATTTATAAACATGTACATTTGTGGTAGAGTGAGGCGATTTATGTTTGTCTTAAATTTTTAAAGTCGTGCTACACGTTGAATCTTCAGGATGATTTGCTGCTAAATGTTTTAGGAGCCTCTATATTTTATGAGCAGTCTTTATATCATATATGTATTGATATGTAGTATTTGCTGTATGTTGGATATTGGGGGTGACTCATTACTATGTATTTTAGAAGAGGTATGCATGGATTGATTGATATATGTATGCACAGGCAGATGATGCTCGTTCCTCAAGGGATGTTTTCTCAGGCACATTATGTGAACACGATTCAATCGTTGGTTCAAAGTTTAGTTGCGTTTAGGCCACTTCCTGTCTTACCTCTGGATATGCTAGGCCATTTGGCCAAGCATTACAATATACATCACAATCTCCTACCGATCGTAGAGTACCAAATTTTAACATGTGCCCCGAGTTACCGTGCCTCGTGGATACGTCTAGGTATGTTGCATTTATATACTTATTAAGATATCACTAGCTATGATATTAGACTAGTATAGTTTATAATCTATTATACTAGTCATGAACTGAATATGCAGTTACAGAGCAGCTTCTAGAATAATTCTATGTTGAAGAATAATTATGTTCTTCAACCTATAGCCACAGACTTTTCCCCACATCTTTCTCTGCTATCTCTGCCTCAGTGTACTCTGTTAGCAGCTAGTCTTAGCATTGATGCATTTGTATTGAAATTCTGAAGTATGCATATGTAGATATACATTTTTTACAGTAACATAACTATGTATATATTGAAACATACGCGCATTTTCATTTGTCGATTGAAGCGTGTAATGATGGTTTGTTGTTGGGATAGTCCATGCGTGCTTAGAATTCCATGTTGACGCAATTATTATTTCATCAAATTCGATCCTAGTATGTGTATTAATGATGAAACCTAATTTCTTCGTTAACTTTTTTGCTTTTTTTATGTTTTTATCAATTTTTTTCAGTAATTTTTGTCGTATTTGTATGAATACAACCATGCATTTGTTGACTAAATTATCCCACGATTATACTATGCATAGGTACCTACATGTACGATGAACTCTGCGAAACTGACTTAAAAAATTCCCTACATAGACGTTTCTCAATCCATCCTCTCACGAGCATAGCCCTATCGTTTGAAGGCAGTGGGCTATATCAGCAGGCTCAGAGGGCCTACATGGGGTGTATAGCAGGTGAGACGGGCCAGATTACCCCCGGGCATACCCTCCCTCCGGCAACTGAAATTGAGCTCGAAGCCTGGGAAGAGCACTGGATCGAGTGCGCAAGAAACCTTGGCCAATGGCACACTCTGGCTGAATTTTCATGCGCTCTACAGTACCCGAGTTTACTCGCGGAATCTGCTTTTAAAACTTCGGATTGGAATACTATTCAAAATGGTAAGCAATAGTAATGTTTACACGTGTAATTTAATTGTATGTAGGGGTATGCATACGTGCAAGCAGTCTTTATACGGGTTTTGCGTTAGCAAGCATGCATATGTATATAGCCATGTATGCACTCATCAGCATGTACGTATGCATATATCAGTCTCTATGTATGAACGCATGTGTCGATGTTCCAGCACATACAAAATCTTTTAAAATAACAATCGATGCTATTTAGACTGAATATTATCTTCAGCTAGGAAATTCAGTGCAGACAATAACATTTTTTGCCTTAAAATCAGGAGGTTATAGATATCGCTATTGGTACAGGTTAACCAATTATTTTTACCCAATTTATTTTAAAAAAACCTCTTTTATTTAGAGATATAATTCATTTTTGGTATTCTTCTGCGTCTCTGCTGCCATACCATCAATGTTCTCTATATATTCTTCTATGTATGTTACGAAATATTTCTGGTTGCCATCTAGTTTACAATTCATATATATATATATATATATTGATTATTTATTACCTTTATCACGACAGTTATGGCTACTCCAACGATGCAAGCAATGAACCTTTCAGGTCATACCGCAGCGCTTATATACGAATTTTATGTTCTAAATTTTGCAAGTGATACTTCAAAAATCGAGGCTTTGTCTACGACTGCTATTCAGTATGCGCTTCACCAATGGCAACTACTTCCGAAAATGTACACTGGATCGTGTGCGCATAAGGCAATGTTGCATCAGTTCCACCAAATCGTTGAACTCCAAGAGAGTAAGGTTATTCTTCGAGACTTGGCGAAGTATGTCCATAGGGAGGAAGATGCTTCCTATGGGCTATCAGAAAATAAAAAAATTCTTTCAGCTTGGCGAAATAGATTGCCAAATAGGTGAGAAGCCTTTTCAAGTCATCTTAAGCCATTGACATTCTATAAATTGATGATCTACTAAATGCTTATTCTATTATTTGACAGCTTTGCACTCTATCGATTTAATTTGCTAGTATGTATCCGATATATATTCGATTAACTGATAATTTTAGTTTATCCGGCAGCACCCTTCTTGTATAGTGTTAATCATAGTTTGAAGTTTAAAAGTGAATTTATGATATAGATTGAAAATTTTCTACTTACTTTTTAGTAATGCGATAATAAAAAAAAATGCTCATGCGTCGACTCGTAGGATTAGAGCAGTTTGAAAACTGGATGGAACTATTCTCTCTCAGATTATAGACATTATTTATATTGATTGTTATTCGTTGCTACTAAAAAAGAGAGAAAGAGAATGATATTTTGGTAGGCATGAAATAATGAAACCTTCAACGAAAGTCATAGTAATTCTATTAGTCAGTATTGTTTCTCTATTAGAATATGTACAGATGACATTGAAAAAATAGTATATATTTGTAAATGAATCGCAACATGGATGCAGTGTTCATATATCAAATTTTTTAATTTTAACAAAGATATTATTGGCTTTCAGTATATTTTTCAATTGAATTATAAATTGGTGTTATGGTGAATCGGTCATTTACATTGTTTCACATCTTATAGCGACAGATTTTAAGTTAAATCTGCGTTACTATGAATACTACTAGGGCCCCGAGTAGGGCCTAGATTCTCTTAGAATATCCCCGATTCCACTACGTTTGTAGCTTTTAGCACTAAAATGCAAACTCTTACATTAACATTCAGAGTTTGAATTCAAACGATTGTTTTTCTTGCTCTATACTCCTCCAGCATTTTATATCGAGTAAACTTTGGGCATGACGCATTTTCCTGGACTCCAAATGCGTCTGGTTTTCAAAATTCATTATACCAGAAATTTTTAGGCCGAACTTGGACTCAACAAGAGCTTTTTATTTATTTCACTATAAGTGAACATTTTCCAAATTAATTAATTATATCCAAAGTTAATGCATTATAGTGATATGAATATAAATTTCCATTAAATGATTCATTCGTCCTTCTGACGTGTCGTTCAATAAACAGATGGGATCCTATCATGATGTGGGATGACATTTTCTGCTGGCGAACTGAATTTTTTGATCATGTCCGGGGAAGCGTGATCCAGGGCAGAGAAATCGACACATCTTCTTTTAAAGATATCTCTTGGAACATACTCAAATACTGCCATGAGGCAAGGAAACACGGATTAATCGACACATCCACAAATTTTTTAAATAAACTTGGTAAGGGAATATCACTCGGTGTTAACGATGTATTTTCGAAGTTGAGAGAGCAGCTTCTGCTGTGTTATGCGAGTCCGAATGGATATAATGATGGGTTGAATTTGATAAGTAATACAGATTTGGAGTACTTCGATGCGCAGCAGAAATCTGAGATTTATAGGTAGGTTTTATTTCATAATATAAACCTGTAATGAAGAGTCATTAATTACCCCCCTCCCCTAAGAATAAAACCTTGTTATCAATGTAATTTGGTTTCAATAGGTTTTAATATTTTAGAAAAAGCTGGAACATATGGTAAACTTCGGATATGGCGAATCTCTCAGAAACCACTGAAATAGATTATTATATCCCAAAAACTGAAGCTGAACTTGGTATAAATGAAAATTCTTTCCATCCGAAGTGGCATATATATATATGCGTTGTTTTGTTCAAATAAATATTTTTTGATTTATATGTCAATAGATGGTTTAAAACTATTAAACATTAAAAATTTTGAGAATTTAGATTTATATCAGAAGTTGGAGATTCATTGTCTTTTTTATTGAGCTTCAAATATTTTGTTATTTTTTCCTGAATAAAAATGTAGATATGGAACGTATGAATTTTTTATTCTTTCTTTCATATGTGATGCCAAGTTCAATGTCAACATGAAGTATCTTATATTTCCTGCACAAATAAATTTTGGCTTTCAGGGATACAACAGTTTTTTATCTATTTCCTAAAAAGTTGCTTATATATATAAATTGTATATAAAAAGTGAAGAGTCATAACTCCCTCCTTCCCTCCCCCCCCGCATTCAAAGATTTTTTCTATTTTCTTTTAAAATAATGATGTCAATACTATAAAATGAACAAAATTATCAAAAAGAGAACAATAATTGTGCAATTCAATTTATATTATAGCTAGCCTTTTTCTCTTCTCTCGCAGCATAATTGTTCTGTAGTGACATCTACTAATCCGATAAATTTAAATTCTTGATTTTCAATAGGTTAAAGGGGGTATTTCTTAGCAGTATTAATGCAAAACCCGAAGCTAATAGTGCATTTAGCATGTCCCTTCAAATGTGTAAGACCTATGGAAAGGCATGGTATAGCTGGGCAAAGTATTGTGACAGTATTCTATTGGAGCAAGTTAAGGTACAATTTTTACAGTAAGATTCGGATAGAACAAATTCACTTCTAACAAATTTTCATGTATAGCAAAGTAACTAAAATTACCATATTTTCTTCAAGTACTGGTACAGCTTTAGATTTAAAGGTGTAACAATATCAGATGTAACAAAGTTTGGATGTAAGAAATTTATTCTATGGTTCCGACAAATTCATTCTATCTTAAGTTTAATTTTCATATTTTTTCATAAAAATTCACTCCTATTTCTTACATAAAAGTGTCAGTTTAAGATAAAGTATTAATCAAATAGTTTTTTAAACTGTATCTGAAAGTTGAAAAATGTGATTTGGACTATTCGGGCATATCAAATACAATGAAAAGTTACTGTACCTTTTCGCATTAATTTAATTCTAACTTTTTTTAATATATTGAACAAATATTTTTTTCCAAAATTTACATGTGCTCTTTATCTGGATTCCTTCATTGCATGTCTATTGGATTGGAAGTTGAAAAGTCACAAATAAACAAAATATTCGTATTATTTTTGTATAACAATTACACATGAAAAAGTGCTGTGCTTTTATTAAAAAATGAAAATTTAAACAATTTTTCCATATTTTTATTCAAATTTTAAACTACTATTAATCTGGATCTTTTATTATAAGTGCTATATAGTAAATTGGAAGTTTAAAAGTCATTAATGAGCAAGATATAAGATTTGAAAGGTTTCATTGCACTGCCGAAGGTTCATAAATGAACAAAAGAGAGTTGAGAAGATCATGCGATACTCGCTAAGTCTTGATTGTTACCTTTTACAATTGGAATGCTACTACCACTAAATTTCTGCATTTACAGTAAGCTTCAAGTGTAACAAATTTTCCTTCTGAGAATTTGAACATGCAGCACATCAACCAAAAGTCATTTTTTATCCATATTCAGCTTCAGGTTTTCAGATGTCATAAATTCACCCGGTGGTTCTTATATATTCGTTCTATAATTCAATTCGTTCTATAATTAAATTTTACTGCAATATTAAAAGTAGCGTTTTTTGTCTTTTTCATTATGAGGACGTTATTGGTTCTGGCATTCATTCGATTTGTTTCTCAAAACGTATGCATACCACAAATTTTAAATAATTCGGGTAAAAGCTCAGTTGACACTGTTTTTAATTGAATTGTCTAAAAAATGAACTGTTTCTTGAACTGGTGCAGCAAGTGAACTGTGCGGCGCAGTCCATGGCTTGCTACCTGCAGGCCGTCTCATACAAACATGAGCCAGCAAAGTTAATGATTCCTAGAGTATTGTGGCAGTTGACTATGGATGACGAAAAGCAGTCGCTTGCACAGTAAGATGCAATTTCTTTAATATGCCTTAAAAATATATAATTGTATATGCACTTGATATTTCATAAACTGATGCCATCAGTTACACCAAATTTTATCAGTTAATTGAATTTATCCGATTAGAGATAACTGTATCCTCCAACAAATGGACTCGGTGGAATGGTAAAGCTACCAAATGATGAAATATATTATTTGATGGACCGTCGGTTTCTGGAGTATCAATTGTATTTTATAGAATTTACTCTAAAAGCAAAAAGGAATTGTTTTTTCAATGTTTCTTGCCCTGTATACTATATGATTGGTGGATTGCTGTATTATTTTTCTGCATGACACTAGGTATTTATGAGTATGGCAAAATATATATAAGCTAGTATTATAATGACACATTTAAGTTTACTTGAATTATTTCCATGTCGAATCAAAACCTGACTGGACTTCATCAAGACGCCCTTAGCCAGGCCTAGTCTATATTTGTTCACATTGATGCAGACTAGATAGTATACTAGCCATTATTTGAATGTGCTGTTACAGGACAAGATTCTAGAGATATTCTATAATACAGTATAATTGTATTTTTCATTTTTTTTCATTATTCTGTCTATTTTCATCTGTTTTCTCTGCATCTCTGTGCATCATCATCAATGAATCATAGCACATTTGACTTGGTTTGAAACTGGCCTGAAACTTGTGAATTGACTTGACTTAAGTCACATATGCATACAGTTGAAATCAAATCAGTATAGATTATTGCCTAGTTATCCATAAATCAGGTCACGGCATTATTTAAATCTTGTATAATACAATCCAGGTCAGATTTGATTTTTTATATGAAAATTTTGAAGTTGACACTGTTGTTGAACAATATAAAGTATTTGCTTTAACGAATATTCATTGATAATGAATAAGAAAATAATGTCTTAGAGTTGAAGTTCAGTTTTTCAAAAAATTTTGAATATAATAAATAAATTTATTTCATCCCAAATTTGTCATGTCAGTTTTCTGTGCTACAAAATTGTGAAACTAACAGCATGGCTGATATTGGTACTTTTGTTTCAACTCCTAGTACTCTGGAAAGCTATGGAAAAACACTTCCGGAACTCGTTTGGATACCCTGGATTCCGCAACTCTTGACTTGTTTAACCAGATCAGAATCATTTGTAGCAAAACATTTTCTTCGGTTAATATGCACTAAGTATCCTCAATCGTTACATTATACAATGCGCGCATATCTATTGGAACGAAGGGAACTGCCTCCTGACCCCCTACCAATGCCAGTGGCAAGTAATGCCAGCTTAGGGGGGTCCTTTGGGGGGGCAGCAGGAGTTAGCACTAACTTAGGAGGGGGTTTGGGGGGGTCAGTTGGGGGCGTAGGTGGCCCCGACAGTATTTTACCCCCACAAAATGCGGAGTCTACAGCCAGTATAATGGGTAGTGTCAGTTCTTCCACAGGTCAGTACAATAAATGTGCACTTACGGGTATGTACAGCAAATTTCGGATGTAATGAATCTGTCATGACCACCAAATGTGTTCATTATCTGCAATGTGTTATATTCGAGTATCCGAAGCTGAACTTGGCACAATATGACTTATACGTCACAAGTGAAGTGCCTTAAAATCGAATCTGTCATACACTAAGTTTAAATACAAGACTTGTTTTGTATACAGGAGTATGAAAACTATACTTGTCTGTCTAAATATCATAAGGCTCGGCATGGCAATTACAAGATCTAACAATTTTTGTGCAAATTATCTTAAAAACATGAGTGTATTTATGAATTACTAGGCATGTAGCAAATTTCTTAGAATTGGCTCCAAATTTTTTCACGAGTCTATATCAATCAAGTCAACCTTAAAAATCACCCTGCCCACAGCCTAATGGGCAGTTTTTGCCTACTGCTCTTGTCAACCAACAAGAATTATGAAGCAATGCTGTTCTTTGTACTTTACTATTCATACTGAATTAAGATTATTTTTCATGCTGTTTTTTGGAAATTTTAAAATGTAGTGAAATTATAACTATGAATTTGTAATAGCTAGTTAGCAACAAATTTGCTATCACCAGGACCAATCATTCAAAAATAATTTCAGAGGCTAAATATGCTACCATAATTGAATCACGACTGGAAGTGCATTTCGCACGTGTGTCTAGTGACAAATTAAGTATTCTACAACAAATAAAGGAGGATTGTTTATATGATTTTTATGCATATTTTGGGGGGTATCTCGAATCAAGCAATCAGCATGATCTATTTTTTTGTTTAGGGTTGGGAGCCTCAGTAAGCGAAATTCGTCCTGTTCCCACTGCTGCTAATCATACTGATGAATTGATGGCTACGTTACGTAGGGCGCACCCTTCTCTAGGAGCCGAGTTAGAGACTCTGATCGAAGAAATTATTGTTCATTTTCGACCAGATCCGCTGGAAGAATTGCTGAGTACTCTGTATACATTGCTACTGAAGTGTTTCCAAATATCGTACGTTGTGACTGATGGCGGAATTCCAACCACTTTGAAGAATACTCTGACTCGTGTTTGGAAGAAATTTTTTAACTCCCAGGTACTTTAAGTGAAATGGCTTGAAAATCTGTATGTAGGTGACGGGAGTTCATTGCATTCTATTAATACCCCTCCTCCTTCTTGCCAAGAAATTTGGTCAAGTCTACTAGAGCAATTATGATTATCAGTTTACATGTACATACGTATAGTTCATTTTTCTTTTACATGCAGTTGTACGTGCTTTTTATGATATGAAAGCACTCAATTTATTAGTGCATGGATGATTGATAGCAAAATGAATTTATTTATGTATGCTAGTGAAATTTTAAATATAAATCTACAAAAACTGAAATATGCATGCATGCATACAGCCATACCCCAATGTAAAGAAAGAGGTAATTTCAAAATTCGCAATGTTAATTTGAGCAGCTGTAATTATCAGTCTGTAGATGCACACATATCGATATCACCTTTTTTCCTTCTTTTAAAATTTTATCAATCTAAAACATGTCTACCTATGAATTGTTAACAGGCTGGAATGCCTCAGTCCTTTCGAAAAAAAGCATTTATACTCGAACATCGATCCACTTTCGAACGCGATTTTATTTCTGACGATTGCTCTTTGTGGCCCGAAAAGTCACTAACCTCTCCCGGAAATCCTTCTAATCGTCTTAAAGTGCCTTTTCGTACCCTGCCTTCTTTAATTTGGCGTTTGAAAAAATGGAAGCATATGCTGCAAATTCAAGTATTGAAAAATGCTGGAGACACACAACTCCAAATATGTTCCCCTCATCTGGCTCAGATGCATAGTGAAATTGACCGTTGGAAGGGTAGCGTTTATGCCAACATTGAAATTCCAGGACAGTACAGCTATGGCATCATTAGAGAACTGAGACCAGAATGTCACCCAAGGATTTTACGATTTCATGATAAGGTAAAATATATTGTACTCTTGACGTTTATATACTTATGTATTTATAAGTTTGTAGCCATTTCATTTTTTGGGGTACTTGTTTGCCATTTCATTGTTCGAATTTTTTAAAAAGTTATTTTTTCGTCATGAGAAATATAGTTATTTCTTGATTGGTGATATACATTTCGAAAAACTTTTCAACAATGCTTCAATGTGCTTTGCACCTTTCGAAATGATTCCTTTGGGTTATTCAAAAGTTTATTTAATTCTTGTCTTTTATATTCAGGTACTAATATGTACATGTATAAAATTAGGTGGCACTAGTTTTGTACCTTTCAAAATAATTCTTTTTTAGGGACATTCGCAAAATCTCAATTTTGTTTTTTACGTTCAAAATGAATAAATGTCTATATAATTTTAGGTGACAGTAATGCATCGACACGGGTTAAGTCAACGTCGGTTCTCGTTACTCGGATCCAACGGTCACAGATATTATTTCTTGGTTCAGTTCGCATCTCCACATCTAACCCGCAGTGATGAAAGAATGGCTCAATTACATGCAATGACTCGAAAAGTACTCGAACTTTGTCCTCAATCAAGGGCTCGTGAATTAAGTCTTTATGTACCCGTCGTCGTGCCTATCACACCACGAATGCGAATGATGGAGGATACTCCTGACTTAACCAATTTAGGTAAAACTTTATTTTAGGCTTTATTTCTATTTTGATATTAGCGTAGAATTAAAAAAATTATTTTTCAAAACAGTGCACGCACGCATATTTCTCCTGATTTAACTATTTTAGGTAATAAATTGTTTTCATTTTGAAAAAAATAAAGCCCAAAATAAGATTTTAAGTATTTTATGTATAGTTTTTTAAACAATTGCTAAATTAATTTTAAATTAATAATTGTTTTGAAAGCATGAAGGCTAAGACCACAAATGTGAGAAATACCTTTTTGAACTGTTATTTTTTGTTTGTAGGTGACATCTACGATGCAGATATGCAACATAGAAAATTGGACCCGGATGGTCCGATGATGTTAACTCGAGAGAGAGTATCTCATGCAATCGATCGAGCAGCATTGTCTAATCTCAATCATGACCCTCGGGCTATCGCAGAACTTATTCGCCAAACCGAACAAACCGAAAAATTATCCGTGTACAATGAAATTAAGCGTTCACACGTTCCTAGCAACATGCTTCTAAAATTCGTGCACACATGTATGAATGATGCAGAATCGATGTGGGCATTGAAGAGGATTTTTGCTCAGCAGATGGGCATTACCTGTCTGTTGAGCTATGCATTCACGTGCATTGAAAGATATCCTCAAAAATTAGCTTTTAATATTCGAACCGGTCAGATATTAGGACTCGAATTTCGACCGGGATATACTCATCAAGGCTTTTTAGACCCCTCTGAAGATGTACCTTTTCGGCTCACAAGAAACATTTCTACTTTCCTATCTCCGTTTTTAATCGATGGAGTTCTTGCCCCAAGTATGGTGGCTACTGTTCAAGCCTTAGTTATGCATCGCGATGCATTGCAACCTTATTTTAGTCTTGTGTTGCGAGATGACTTAGTGTCGTGGCATACAAGTAAGAGTGCAATGCGAAGCGAAAGTGAACAGAGGGTGATTGAAAGGAGCCTATCTGACCGGATTAACAGAAATGTGTTGAAGGTTATGGAAAGGCTCGATTTGCTCATGCCCCGGGACTCTAGTAGAACTGGGTCAGGAACGTTACTTCCTAATGCACCAGTTGACCGAAAAATATTCGATTTAATTGAGTCAGCGCAGAATGAGGAGAATTTAGCTAATATGAATTGCACTTGGATGGCTTGGGTATAAGATTTGCTAGTAATAATACCTACCCAGATTTTATGCATTTTTTTATATTTCTGATGATATGTATACATGCATGTAACTGTGGGAGTATTATTCCTGCTTTCCGCCGCATATAGCTCTTAGGGGGTTATATGAATGCTACCTTAGAGTGCTTTATTTGTCTAAAAGGATATTGCCAAATATAAATTGTAATGAATCAGAGATAGGAAGCACGCAGAGGAACTGTAAATAGTTTGGAATCTAATGATCAACAGTAATATATTGTTCAACTTAAGATTGTTCTAGATCAATTTTCTATAGCAGTACTCCTATAAAGGCATACATCAGTATATATGCTTTGCAAATGGGTCAGATTTATTATAAACTTGCACTACCTTTAACAGAAAATGAAATTCTATGAAAAGTTGATGAGTAGTACAAGAAAAAAGTATTCTATCAGAGGAAAGGGAGACTAATGTAAATCTCAAAATTTATATATTGAGTATAATTATTAAAGAATATTAAAAAATCAATTTTATTTAATAAGCTATAAAATTAATACTCTGAATTTAATCTTTTGCATCACAATAAATTTATTTCAACTGAAGAATCTTCCGGAATAATATCTGATCAATAGTTTATTGCAACGAAGACTATTATACTATTGTCATGTTCAGTAGTTAATCTATGAAATGTAGCAAATGCCTACTGTATATATATAATACCCTTATATTTTTATGAGAAATGCTCAAAGGGTCTAATTCAACTGTTTGAGCAATTCAGGTAGTACCCGTATATTCGATGAATTGTGCATCTCTGGTGGTAAAATTCTAAGAGCTTAGCAGAATAAGATTAAGTATTGCAAAGGATTATATTGTGCTTGCACTTTTCTGTTGAACGTATGTATACATATGCATATTTTTCCAGTATATTTATTGTCTAAAATAATCTAATATGATAGGGAGCGTATAAAAGCATGTCATGTATTCGGATGAATATAGTACTAAATCGAAAAAAACCATATGCATTGGACAATGGAATATATGCTTATGCAGTCCCCAGAAGTATATCTCAAACGAAAGGTCATAGTTATGGAAATATGCACAAAAGCTATTCTTCTTAGACAAATATCTGCTAAATTTAGCATGACCTTTCAGTTGGAACAAAATTCTAGAATCAAGGTAGAAACGCTACAATAGAATCAGTACTAGTGTCCCATGCAATTATATAAAGTACTTATTTTATAGCATTATGAAAATACAATGTCAGAAATCAACAAAAAAAAACTATTAACAATTACTACACATGAAACATATTATTATCTTATACTATACATACTCAAATCTACATAAAAATAAGAGCTATATCTAAATCTTCTCTCCATTTACACACGAGATTTATCAAAATAACTCAAAAATTATAAAGCGGTCATTTTGTTTTTCCAGAATCCTTTCAAACACACTCGGTCGACCATTAAAAGAACAATTAAAAGTTAAATCATGTCGTAGTCCTCGCCAGATGACCTGAAATGAAGAAAAAGCGATTTAGGATTATTTAAGAAATGAAAAAAATTAATTCGACAAAATTTTTCACATAAGCCATACTTTGCTTTAAATAGCATATATTGGTGAAAAAACTCTGTCAAATATATATTGGACTACAAATGCTTTGAGCTGTCATGAGTAATGCCGATTTTTTATGTAAAAAAGCATAAGGGTCTTACCAATTAGGGTCCTTTTTACTTCCCCAAATGGCAAAGTCAAAATTTTGGTCAAATATGTCAAAATTATCAAAACTACTCTGGCCCAAAGGAGGAATCGTAGGGTTTGCATTATTTGAAGCAATATACTTTCCTTTTTTGCTGATGTGAAAGCTCTGAGAGGCCTGAAAGGGTAAATAACGTATAAAACAGTTTAGATAAAATATATACTGTTACAATAGTAATATGATTATTGTAGAATGACAGTTGATTTTCTACTATATGCTGTTATTCATAGATATTTTATATAGCACAAAAACTGTAGGTGCAGAGCTGTAAGCTGATAAAAAACAATCAATTTGATTTCAAATTTGAATCTGGTGACTCTTCATTAAAAAAGAGCGAAATTCAAATTTTTATAAACCAAACAACTAAAATGCACGTATATACTTATATATATAGTAGTAGTGCATGAAACAGTACATAGAAGATCAAATTGATGTGTTAATGACCTTTAAATTCATTTATTAAGAATTCTTCTATTGTAATAAAATACTATCGCTCTAAAATATTCTTTGTGGTTCTAGAACGATATTCATAAAGTGGGTAGGAAGATTTTTGCTGATAATATTCCTTTAATTATTTTCAGATATAGGGCTATTTTTCAGTTACTGCTTCTGTTATATTATCAATACTACAGTCTTCCTTTCTAGAGGCAAAATAAGCATTTCAGCACATCAAAAAAAATTTTATGCAGAACCATGCTGTTGGAACGGAAAACACTTTCAGAGTGCGGAAAACCTTCTGAATGTTAAACTAAATTTTAAGGGGATAAAAGATTCAGCTGCATCGAAAGATAATAAAAATGAAGGTATTTCTGGGCTGAAATCTTCAAATATCTTTTAAACAAGGAAAAATAAAATAATACATAGGTCAATAACAAGCTGTGCATGTATGTATGTATGCATATACATACCTCTGTGTAAGAATGCTTACCAGGACACAAAGAGGCACTTTCACAAATATCGGAATCAAAATTACTATCCGATTTTTCATTTAAATCTTCTGTATCTTTACGCATTTGAGAAATGCGTTGTAGAGCCTCAACTTTCTTTAATCGCATTGGACGAGACTGCCCACAATTCTGAGTCTCTCCAATTTCAGAAGTAAAATTTGTAGGCTTCATTTTAGGTTTACGGCTGACAGTATGGTTTTTTTTTAGGTCTTTTTTTTGGACGCAATCGAGTTTTTTGTGTAGAAATGATGCTGTATCGGGATTCTCAGTGACGAGCAAAGCTTCGAAGGCATCCCTAAATTACAAATTAAGCAAATTGCTAGAATGAAATTTTTTTACTATCATATGCTTGAAAGTATGAATCACTTTTAATTACTCTAATATTAATATATGAATATTACAATTTTACTATGTACACATCATATTTTTTAATACATTCGCATATATGTTTACGTACAAATAAAAGAATGTATTATTTCTGTAGAGTCATGTCTTATGCAAATTAAATTATAACTTCATGAGTTGTACAAAGAGAAATAATGTACATTGAAGTGTGCGTATATGTGCGGTATTTTGTTGTATAATATTAAGCTGTATTGTTGTATGTTGGTCTATGGTGTACAAAATGGCATGTTGAATATAGAGATTTAATTGTTGAAAATGAAGTTATTACCTTGGAGGCCGAATAGCAAACTTGACCACTGGAGTCCTATAAATAAAATAGGTAAAACTTAGGCATTCTATTTAACAGTTCTAATGATATATGACATCATTAATAACTAAAAGGCATACCAGTGTCGTTTTCTTTTGTTCGTAAACCAGTCGCTGATCTGCCCATAACTTAGCTTTAAAGTCCTCGCAAACTGTGCTTTCATTTGAGTTCTGAAAAAAAAATCAATTAATAATTTTCGTTAATTGAATGAAGTGTGATAACACTTACGTTGGGTAGGGATCTAATCGGTTGTCGAGAAACCACTTCGTAAGATAACCGACTTTGTAATCTGTGAATTCGCCAGATGCTACACTCTTAGCCTTTGATCGAATTTTTGGCTTTCTCCGTCTTTCAGCAGACAACACTGAATTTCTGTGACTATTTGTATTGGGGTCATTACAAAAGTCTTCATGGCAGTCTTCGTAGCCCATGCTCGAACTGAAGCTATCGCCACTAACAGAAGAAATCTCACTAGACATAAAATGTGATATTTTCTTTGCTTCATTCATTGAATAATCAGTGCTCGAAAGACCATCGTGTGAAGGAGTGTTGCTGTAAATGCTAGAATCACACCTACTCAGCGACACGATTTCATTAGAAGAATCAGTTACGAAGTTAACAGGTGCTTGATCTGTGTCATGCGAACGAAAAAAATCGTAGTGAGTTCGATAGAGGTCATCCAGCTCTAGGGAACTATCGCCAACTGTCGACGGGTTCAAAAAGCAGTCCGATCTTATAGTCGAGATTTCGAGTTGATCGACGCGGTGTAGATAAGATGATAAATTAGCCATTGTTGTCACATTTGCAGGGGAGCTCATAAAGTATCTAGATGACGAAAAAGACTCCGCCATAACTATCAATTTTTTGTAAATGTAATTTATGAAAGTTTAGTTTGGTGTGTAAGGACGTTGAATGCCATGACATGACCTGCTTCAACATAAAGGGGTTTCTGTCGCTTACGATCGAGCCATACGTTGAAAAATTTCGAAATTTCATGCTCTCCCGGGCTCACTGAGATTCTTGTTCTCCACACATATTGATCATATTTTTTATGGAATTTACGCCAGAATGAGGCTTATTGACTTTAACATTGTTTTCAGCGATTAACAGACAAATTTGAAAAACTGATTTTTTACCAATCGATATATTTCGTCACGTTTATGTAAACGAATCAAAACAATGAAAATATCGTTTATAATTCTGAAATTTGACGATTAGACGCAACTAATAAAGATATTTAGAAGATTAAAAATAACACGATGACGAAAAAATAAATCTTCTCCGACAAAGAGTTCAACGTTATTTGTGATACCATTATATTTGCGCCTAATGTCACATTTACATTGGTCAACTTTGTTTATGCATTAAAATCGTTTGCATGAATGAGACGGCACACATTGTCTAAGGTGACGGCATATCGAACTCAACTTGAATGTAAAATTACTTGAAACGATTTCACTGGCAAAAAATTGATCTTTTGGACAAGCATGTCGCTGCATAAGGTTTTTTTGGGTGGGGGGAAATGATAAAATCGTAAAATAGGCAAATGTCTTCAAAAAGCCTAAATTAGTTCACCCCAAAAAATAAATACCTCTTTTATTGAAATCTGCATGATAGATTTACTTTAGAATTGTTCCCATTCTGCTGCTTATGTTTTAGACTTCATGTTGTGAACAAATCAAATCTGGTGAATCAAAAAAACATATACAGCCCATATATCACACCAAATAACTAAAATGTCTGTTAAAACTTTTATACTCCTGTTAAAATTATGGTTAGAGTTACTTCTTAAAGCAGAATATTTCTTTTAAACATGTAGTTAGCAGTATCAAGCTCATTCTTTGCATGCATTTACAGTAAAATATCAAACTAGTAATGTGTTTGCTCATCACTTCCTTCTTGCATTCTATATTTACACAGTACAATAAGTTGAGATATGGTGTGCATCAATGAATTTGCTTCATCAAAACCATTGAATGTTTATATGCTTAAAAAAGTAAAAAATATTTGGTCTATAATATATTCTACATTTTCCATTCATGTAATATTGGATATCCTGACTGCATCCATGCAGCAAGATCTGAGCTCCAGTAAAGCGTACCAATGAAAAGAATTAAAAAATATATATTGGCCTTTCTTATTGACTGCAGTTAGTACAAAATAAATTGAGTTTTTATCATTTCTTCATTTTGAACCTGCAAGTAAAAAATTAACAGTGTGAATTTGCAACAGGTAAACTGATTTTCATATTTAAACTCTGTCACAGTAATGTGGTAGTTAGAACAGTAACAAAAAAATCTGAAGGTCTACTAGCTGCATAGTTCTAGAATGCAAGTTACTCTCATCATGGATTGTACTTGTTAGGAATCAATAGATTAAAGACTATGAATATAACCAATAATAAACATGACCAGAAACCCAAAGAGAACACACGCAGCCAATAATGTAATAATCCCTATTTATGTGTTGCCAAGAATGAATCTTATTAACACAATCCTACTTAAGAGCACACGCATATGAGAACACACTTATGTGAACATACTTATGAAAACACTAATGAGAACACTCTTTAAGAGAACATACTTTACAAGAATGTACATATAAGACGAATTAAGTCTATAGAGTTACAGTTCCTTAACAGATCACGGCGAAACAGATCAGATCCTGACAGTATTGTTGTAAGCATGTAAAATAAAACTGAAAATAAAAATTAAACTTTTTTCAACTTATTGCAATATCTTGCAAGTAAACTCAATCTACTTCTTGGCAAGTTTTGTTGTCTCATAAATATAACTTCAGAAGTAATTGTTCATTTGATTAAGAATAAAATGGCTTGTATTTTCAGGAAAAATTTCTGTACATACTGCTATTTTAGTTTCAATATTGTAACAAGAATGATAGTAATAGAGTACTACATTGCCAAGGATTTTCACTCAAGTCTATAATTACGCTGAAAAAACAACCATATTTCAGAATGTGTATTGATATAAAAACTTTACAAAATATTAAATGCAAGATTTTCAAAAAGAATGGATAGCATATTTTGCTTGTTGAATCGCAATAAGTTTATATGGCTTGAATCTGAAATATTTTATGATACTGGCTTCAATTTTTAAGCAAATGTAGTTCCAAAAAATTGTATATTTCTGTTTTGTTGATTGTTGACTAACTTGGGGAGCTCAACAAGAATGATCCAGGTAGTTCACATATAACCAGACACTTGCTCCTACTTTAGTTAAAAATTATTTATATTTTGTAACGTGGCAAAGAAGTTTTTATAAATTTTGAGCAATACTTTTTATATCTTCATTAGCTATGTTAAAAGTAGCTTTCTCTTATCAATATACTTTTATTCTTTTACTCTTTACAATGAACTCAGCTAGCTATATATATGATTGGCAAGGCAAAGTACTTGAAATTATCCACTGCAATGGCTGAGAAAAAATATTAAATATTTGCTCACCTGTATGCATTTCCTGCTATGATGGGCTTGTTTGTTTTTAATTGAGCAGTGATAAAGCTACAAAAGCAACTTAAACTAAATGTACCATTTAAAATAATTTCAAATTTTTTTACAAGCATTAGTATTTATTATCATTAAAAAATACTTATAAATTTTCTAAATTGAAATAATATGTTTCATAACAATGTATCAAATATTTACATTTTCACTATATATTTTTTAGATATGAACTCATAAAGTTCACAGCAACATTACAAGGCTATCAATATATGTCACTTTATTTTTAGATACCAAGCTAAGTTTCAAAGATATATATATATATTTTTTTTTTTAATAAATTGAAATGATTAAGTTATCTTATCGGTCATTTCATTTGAAATTGATTTTGCAGCCTTTCATTGTACTATAGGCATGGCTATAAAATTTTTTAAAATATAAATGTGTATGATCATTGATATTTGTTGCAATGCGTACATAATTTTAAAATTTTGCGAGAGTTGTTTCTGATTTCATTAATTTACCATTTTTGCAAATTTTTTGTATCTTATAATCAACTCAAATTGGTCAAATAATAATTGCATTGATTTCCAGCAGGCTTCAAAAACAAGTTATAGCTTATTTTTGCGTTTACTCCTTTTTTTACTTTTCGTGTTAAAGAGTCACAATATCCATAACTTGATTTCAGAATATCGAACATTTGTATTTTTTCTTGAAGCAAATACAAATGGTGCATGTCGCTATTTGGTATAAAAAAGTTAAGCCAATTTTTGATTGACCTTTTAATACTGTTCTGCTCAACGGAGTCACTAGTTTTTTTATCTGATTGGTGCAATCTTTTAACTGATAATGTCTATCCAGCACACCATGGTTGGCAACAGACTCAGCGTAAACCAAAGATTTTGGGCACAAAATAATCTATTCATTGATCTCCATTAATGCATTTTAAAGTATTGTTGTTTGGTTAATTACTTTCGACTTACTCGCCCTTTTTTTTGGCACGCATTAGATATGACTATACTGGGAGGAAACAATCCAATTTTCAGAATTCAAATTGGAAAACCTATAATCCAAATGTGCACAGACTCATTTACATGGATCCAAAGGAACTAGGACAACAATAGATTCCTTTGCCATTTTTTTAATTTGTCTTAGCGATAATATCTACACCTTGGGCATTAAATTTCCTTATTGCACTTTCGTATATAATAAGATATCAATGGTTGAGACACTGAACAAGCATGGGGCTCAAAATAGGAACTTTTCGCGAAGTTTTTCTGGCGAAGATATAAAGTTATGGCTAATCAATAATAGGATCGAGGGACTGCGAGAAATTGGAATACATTGGGACTCTCGAGTAAACGGAAACGATCTTATTGATACATATTGTGCATGCACTCGGACTGATTTGGAAACTTGGAAATCTTTGATCGAAGGTGCCACATCATCCTGTCCACTTCCGTTATTCCTTCGCTGTGCTAGACTCGAGACTGCATTAAAGCAACATGGTTACCGGACGATGTCTGTAAAGGCTGGAAAAAAGAGGTGCAGCCGAACATCTAACTCCGATGAAATTACTTTGAAACGAGTTAAATCAGAAGTGGTTGATGGATCTATGTTTGAGAACCATGAAGAACTTATGAAATATATAACACAGAATGGATATCTGCTTAAGGTTACGGTTCCTCAAGGAGCGAAGCAAAATCATGTTTCATTCTTTGAAGGCGATCCCGATGGAATATGTAGAGCACTAGGCGTCGAGTTTAAGGGAATAACTAGTGACGAGAAGGAAAGTTTCTATGTGCAGATGAATACCAAGAATTTTAATATATGTATATATGTAAATATAAATGTTTATATTTTTAGTACACATGCCAAATTCATTACAATAGATGTTGAAAGTGTTGCAGAGTATGTTGAATAATTTCTTATGGGTAAATATTAAAAATTATTTAATAATTTGTCCTTTCGACAATGATGCACTTATTTTCAACCAAAAAAGTTGCCAGGTTATGCTCTTGTTCAAACTTCATTAAATGAGGGATTATAAATTATTCTGAACACCTTTCCCTTTGTTGAAACTAAGTTACACCAGAACTGCTTTGACATTATAATGATTAAAATTTATTTTTTCATTCTATAGAACTCTTCAGTGTATACTTTACTCTTAAAACCAATAGGAATCATAATATGAATTATTTTGTCTAAATGGCAAAGATTACTTTTCGAACAATTTAGAAAAAATTCAAGTTTCTTTTTGCATGAAAAATAATTATTTCTAAACGAAACAATGAAAAGATCATAAGAGGATAAGAATAGTAAACAAATTTCTTAAATAAATATTTATTTATAATTTTATAAAAAATTTAAAATGAATCTTTTGACCCTTTAAATAGATGGATATCACTGAGTTACAAATTCCTATGTGTTAAAATGTATCTACATACATAAAGTTACCCTCCATACATGCTGTTAATCTGGCCTCCAAAAACGATTCACTAATCGAAACTGACCTAATCAGTTTGGAACGCGATTTTCTGAAAATTATTTAAAAATTCTCATCGACTCACAGCAAAAGACTGTGTGTCATGAACTTTTACCTGCGTTATTTGAATTTTGATAGCAAGTTAAAAATGGTTTGAATTCATGAAAGGTATTCATTAAAAGAAAACTATTCAAGGGAATAACGTTTGGTAATCCATTTTTTTCAGGATAAGTTAGTATATAACATTCATTTTCCTGGACCCGCTTGTGAAGTACTCGTAAAAGAACATATTTCGAAGGCTGGTGGTATTGGATTGGACCCTGCTACTTGCCTGCGACAAATAATATCGTATCAGCGATTCATGGGAACTATGGTGGGAAAGCAATACAGGTAGAAAGGAACACACATTTGTAAATAGTGGTATTTTAAACTTCTATTGTATTATTACGTGCATCATTGATAACCTTGAGAATTGGTAAAATTTGAAGGGACGAAAATGGCTTAATCAGTTTTCAAATATCAATATCAAATAAACTATTCTGAGAGCAGTGTAAGAAATTCTAATAAGATCTGTATTTTTGATGGATTTGTACCGAATCTGATGAAGCTATACCGCTTACAGCATTTATTACATGTAAAATTGCAAAACGGATAGATGTTGACTAGTCGAGTTATGACGTTGTTTACTAGCCATCAACCAGTTGACAAGTAAAAAGTCTGATGATCAAACTGCAAAAGTAGAACTGGCAATGGATACTTAGTCGTCTTATCGTAAGGCAAATAGACTAGTCCGATAATTTTGTAGTTGACTAGCCATTAATCGAATAATAGCTAGTGGAAATCTATTTATTTATACATTTGAGCAACTGTGTTGTTTGTTCTCATTAAAGTTTAGGAGAAACTTTCACAGATCAGATTATTTGAAATACAAATTTTTTTCGGGGTCAGTAAGGTGAATTTAGTACTCTTACATCTTCCCCAAACATAATATATGGTGGTTACAATTGGATTGCCTGGAACTCTGCAGTATGTTTAGAAGTTGATTCATTTATTCAACTACAGCACCAAGATATTATAATTTTACTACCACTAAACTTGAAATAGTTTCAGTACCTTTCTAATCCAGCCTTTGATGGAAATAAAATTTGTTTATAACCTTCATGTATTATATTAGATAATACAAACACTTATACTTTTTAGTTGTATTGTATTTCCTAAAGATGTGTCATTTTCGTAGAACACAACCCTAAATGTTATATTCTGCTGAAGACGATAAAGAAAAATATATAGAGCTCAACTAAGAGCCTCATTTATGGAGATCTAATTAACAATATCCCAAGTTAATCTGTCGTTGACCTAAATGTAAAATTGAATTTAGATTTTTTTTTAATTTCTAGCGTTGGGTCGATATCCCATGGGAATGGATATTAATAATGTGAATGAACTTAGATAATTTTTAGCAAAAGGGTAGAGTAGGCCATCAAATTATTTCATATTGTTCTGAAACTTGACCTTTCATTGATGAAAAAACGAGCATTTGAGCTGAAAAGTCACCAATGTGTCTTTTCGTCCTTTCAAACCCCTTTCACTAATTACATTTTTTGTAGAATTCTTTTATTGTATGAAATTCTTCTTTTTGTTTAGTGACCTATTCTATACATTCTGTAAAAATTGCATGTCCTCTTAAACATTATTTCCACAGATTGGCAAAAAAGAGCGTAAGTTTATCAGCGCGAGGTCTTTTAACAGACAAGCAAGATCTTGAAGAAAATATTTCAAGGTTGGAAAATTTATTTAAATCTTGCAGTTTTTGGGTAAAAATGGAATGTTTTCAATACCATTCATTCTCACCAGAAAATTTAACCTTCATGTTGTATTTGAGTTTGGTCAAAATGATGAAATCTTAAACGTTTTTTTGAGATACCCGACTATCATTTGAAGATAAACCTTGAGTTTGAATTTATGTTTCTACTTAAGTACGGCATAACGAATTTTTTGAGGCCATTAATCAATTCGTTTTATCCAAATATCTGGTCTGAATTTGGTACAGTATGTCTTTTTCGTTTATTCATTCTAAGTCAAAATTTATAAAAGGTAAATTTGTTGTATTCGTAGATTATACTGAGAAGTATTATTAAAAAAACTCAGAAAGTTGTATAGATGACCAAGTCTCTAATAGGAATCAGAGTTATTCCTCGTTCTTCATCCAAATTGCATAGTAATTAACTATGCTAGCCAACATGGAAATACAACTGGATTCGGAACAGAATTCTCAAAAGTAAGAGTGGTCATATTTTAAGCGTCCTGAATACTGTGCACGAATGTACCTTACTCTGTCTGAATGTCATTGGAAAGTATAATGCTTAGCAAATGGGTGAAGCTTCTTCCAATGTAACTATTAAAATACATCAACTTTGTTACTTTTACCATTGAGTTTGGCCGATTTTAACTATTTATACCATGTCATTTTTTAGTTTAAATAGCTCTAAAATTGTTATTTTGTATGCTAAATTTAAAATAAAAGCTAATTTTTACTTTTTAAAATGACGCAATTTACTCTTCTTTACATAGGTCAGAATTGGAACAGTCAAATCATATTGATTATTTTAACTCGGATGGCATTGAGTATACTCACCAACTATTGGTCGAAAATCCTTCTGTTAAAAAGAATGATGTAGAACTTTCGAAGTACACATTACTTTCGTCTCATTCAAAAAACATCACCGTATGTACGAATTCGTCGAATATCCAAAGTGACAATGAAAACTCATCAAATGGTAGACCTAGTTCATATCATTATAAATCGTCATATGATTCTTACATGCTACCCCAGAACAGCGAATTGGTGATGTCACATGATAATATAACGAAGAAATCAGATTCAGGATGCCACAACGAGTACAACCGAATAGAATCGATATGATTTGGGCTGAAGAACTTTTGTATATTGGATGGATCAAGTACATGACCAAGTTTAAATATAACAGAACTGAATCGATTGTACTTGCGATATAAAAATAGTCTTATATTAGCAGTTGAATAGACTTTTTCATTGGGAAATTTTAATTTATTTTGTATATTTCCATTTCATTGATCATTTAGACAATCTCTCTGGTTATTTTAAAGCCATTGTTTAATTGTCCTATGCCCCCCTTTTCACTGTGTCCTCCGCATTAAAATGCTCGGGGGGGGGGGGGGGTGAAGTTAACACATATGATTAGCAGGTAAGCCCTTTGCAATGTAAATACTCCCCTCCATATGTCACATATCCCCAACCTATCGATGTAAACTCCCCCCTCCTCGTGTAAGTTTCCCAGGGGTACATTCTGAACTTGATACTGAAAGCCTTGCTCCTATGGGTATTTACCATGAGGTTATGGTGATGTCCCATTGTTAAATGCACACTTCATTACTAGCGCTCATTTTGTTCCTATCATATTCTTGTCCCACTAATTACTTTTGTAATCATTATTAATATGGAAAGGTCAATTGCAGTGTAATGAATTTTGAGGGACTGTACTGTATTTCTAGTACATCTTTTAATTTCCGTATTGCCTTCAATGAAAGTATAAATACACTGCAAATCCAAAGTGCCCATGAAAACATGAGACAAAAAGAATTGTACAAATCGCAAAGAATCGTCCTATATTTCTTATATGCTAGCTCATAACAGCAAATTGGGAATGTCACCTGCAGTTCTAAAGAAAAAGTTCCAAGATTCTGCACTGAGTACAACCAAGCATGATCGCTTTTAAACAAGGTTCATTAATTTGGAATATATATTTTATGTTGAAAAAAATAAAAGATATTTTTGAACTAAGTATACGTCATCAGCATTACTCAATTCAGGTTTTATTACTATCCATCATATTTTTTCCCAATGCTTGCGTCGAATTGAGCAATTGACATCAGCCACATGTAATAGATTTCCTTTTGTTTTTTGATCAAAAGTAAATGTTTTTTTCAAACTCATAGAGCTTTGATAAGCCCAACTTCAAAAACTGTTTTTCTGTACATCAACAGTTTTATTATGTTAGATTGAAATGTACACATTGAGCAAGTGAAACTTATTCAAATATAATAATTTTATCAAAAAGTCAATAAAAATTACTATTAATCACCAATATATTATACATAGTCCAATTTTTGTTGCCTTGAATATATGCACCAAGCAAAGTTATATCTATTCTTTTACTTTTATTTTATGAATTAAATATATTGCCTAGTTTCAAAATATATAGCTATTTTGTATCAGAGTTATAAATTGAAGAAAATACATGTGATATTTAAGTAGTTCAACTCTAAATTCTGATTAGTGGATTGAAATGGTAACTGAAATACTTTTTTGATTGCATTGAAAACAACTGCAAGGCATTTCTATGCCACATACCGCTGCATGGATCCAGGCACTTTCTATTCCAGCCTTAAGCTTTTCCGTTCAAAACCCTGCCTTAGGCTCACCCGTTCTAATCCATGACTTCCAAAATATGCTGAAGTGCTGACTTGATATGTTGGATGTAAATGTGAACCATATGTAATTCTACAATTAGAACTGCAGTTTGTTTTTAGAGTTGCCCTTTAACTGTGTTGCTTAGCAGCACTTGAAGATATCATGATCCCATTAACTGTTGCTGTGTCTTATTTCTTACTCGTACGATGTCATCTTTGAAAAGTTTCTTGTGGCACAACTTGTCAGGAAACTTGCTTGTATTAGCTAAAAGCTGCTTATTTGATCCATTCCATTACAATACATGTTTTATCTGCGTGTTTCAAAAGTACCACAAAGTCAAATATGTAACGACTTCTTTTGCAACTTCAAAACTATAAGATTTCTTTCCAAAGATATTTAGGCAGACGTTGAGGCTATCCTCATGCGGCCTGTATCAAATCCTCTTGTGTTTACTTTTTTAACTGTTCTTCTACATTATCACAATATACATTGTCCTGCTGGTCTTTCTGTGCTGCACTGAACTTCTGTAGCTGTTGGTCACATTTCTAGTTCACTTGCATTAATATCACTGTCTTGCTTACATATTTTGCTTTCTATCTTGTTGCATACTCTCTATCATTTATGTTTTCATTACTTGGTACTCTCATAGTGTCATGTGTTACAGGTTAAACTTTTTTTGTAAGTTTTCCTAACACAATTAGCTAACACAACAAAAAAGATTACATGCCATCTCTTTATTTGTTCTTTATCCCACCCCATTGCACACTTCCATGTCACATTCATTATGTAGCCTTCATTAGCTTATATTGTACTTTAAAATACTCCACAAAAGTTGAATTATTGGGTGTTGCAATATTTTTAGTTCTAGTTTTATTTTGGTTGAAAGAAGTGAACAAAGTTCTTATCATATGTTTGTTAAAACATCAATATCATCCTTTTCTCATTAGCTTAACATCAAAAAGTGCTTCATAGCTTTTTTTAGTCCATGTTAATTTGTATGTGAGAGGCTATACATATTAGTTGTTTGAATGATCAGCAGCCGCCATATAAATTCTAGGCTGAATGTATACCTTACTCACATGGAAAAGAGTTCTTTTACTTTGATCCCAACACGAAACTCTTTTTTGTACGGCCCAAGTACTTTTTGTCGGCTTGTCAAATTGATTATTAACCGACGCGAATATCGACTCAAGGTTCTTGCAAACATTGAAAAATATTCATAAACATTGACATTTTCATTGGTAATTGACATGATGAAGCTAGCCTTTAGACCTATTTCAATATTCATCTTGGTGACAGCTCTGTGCCATGGGTTTCCAATATTGGGTCAAGGTCAAAATAAATTGAACGTAAAGCATTCGATATTCAGAGAATCGGCGGCGAGGAACAGAAGGATATCAATCATTGGGTCAAAACTGAACAAGGTACTATAAACGAGTATATTACGGTCGCTTTTACAGTGCTGAGAGTTGCTGCTTCAATGCGTAATGATGTTATTGCCAGTAGCCTTCCACGAAAACTAAGTCATCTAATATTTTAGTGTACACCTGACCTAAGCTTTTCGCACCACCCCAGTTAATTTCGTCCTAACCAGTTCGACTGAATTCTAAATTTAGCTAATATTATGAATATTTGATTTAAAAATTGCAGAACAAGTTTAAAATACGTAAATTGTGATATTGATTGATTTATTTGTGTTCATGATGGTTCTTATGCTTTACTAGTATGTCTTAATTCCAATTCAAAATTTTAATTTTTTGCAAGGCTTAACATGCTTAGGTAATATTATTGGAAAAAATCACTGTCAGTTGTAACATTTTGTTTTTTGAGATGTTGTAATTTCATGATTGGTTTGAACTTTATGACTTTACACTGACACTATTTTCGGTGATATTTTAACAAAAATATTGAAAAGGTTATTGATTTGAACTTTTTACCTCATTGAATTTTAAAAAGCATACAACAGGGAAATTATAGTTTGAAGAATAATGTAAATGAACAAGAAAGGACAAACTTTCTTACTTTTTAGCTTATAATATTTTTGGTTGAATGGTCGATTTTCAGAATAACTGTGGAAACGTTTAAAGAAGGTTTGAGCTAATTTAGCGACCTCTTTGCATATTACCTTTTTTGGACATATTGTTATCACCTGAGCAGAAATTTTTTATTTGAAATTTTCTGCCAACTATTCTAACCTTTTGATTCAGATGTGTGCTGAGAATGGAAAATCTATTGTTCAATATCCATCCCTTAAAAAAAAGTTAATTCGATTTGCTACTGGTTTCGCAATTTTCACGGCAGGAGTACCTCTTTTATCTCAAACATTAAGGTATGCATATATGTGCATAAAATTGAAATTACTTTTTTATTTTCTTCATGAGTATTCTTTCCATTGCAAATGTTTTACTAAATATTCATAATTTTTTTTTAATATCGCTAAAGAAGCTCAACTTTTACTGTGTAATTATGAAAAATTATCGTGTTTTCTACTGGTATTCAATTTGAAAATTGCAAGATTTCCGCTTTTCTGTCTTAATGTATGTCGTTTGATTTCTCCCCACTATGCTTTCTATCTTTGAAATATTTGTTATTAAAATTTGTATACATGATACGATTCTTTTTTTTAAACATTGGCTTAACTATTCTTGATTTCAATGTCGCTATTTTTATCTAAATTTTCAGAAACATTTCTCCAAACTCGGAGTTTGGAAGTGCAATATCAAGTAGGCTTGTTCCATCTGCTGAGGCATCAATTTTTAAAAAAGCAAATAAGTTCACGCTTAAGGAAAAATTAGCTAATGTTCCGGCATTCGCTATAGTAAATCGTGGTGGAAATTTCTATCTAAATATCAAAGAAGATGGGACTCAGCAAGGGGTATTTTTCACATCTTACGAAGATGCAAATACCATGTTATTTGAAATGTTACAATCTCCGTGGTTAGAAGGCGATGCGAGAATATTGATAACGCCGTTAGATAAAGCATATGAATTAGTTAAACATCCTAGGGCAACAGGTAATATTATTATTTAAACAAATTGAAGTTCAAGTAATATTTCTTGCAATAATTTTCTATTCAAGAATGGCTTTTTCAACTATTTTTCAATGGAAAAATTGAATATGAGAAGTCCAGTAAATATGGAAATATCCCCGGCCATTAATTTTTTCATTTAGTAGTTAAAGGCAACTTGAAATCTTTCATAGTAATATATGAGATTCTGTCTATGCATGGCATATCTTGAATTAGAAAATTCGTCACAAAACTTGATATGAATTGCAACTCGCTCTCAGATAGATACCTTTGTGCAATCATTTTACATTTCTGGAGGGGGGGGGTAATGTTGGCTGACTGTACATTTGCCTGAAAAAATATGCATACTTTGTGCTTGTACGTTGTATTATCAATCTAATTTTTGAATTACTCGAAAAAAATTATGTTGCTCCCCATATATATATGTATCATTCGCTGCGCTAATGACAAATAATACATTTTTAGATAAGTGCAAATATTTTAAATATTACAGAGGAATTTTTTTAAAGCATTTAAATTCACTTCAATTTTTAAGTGCGTGCACTGTTCGTACATTGTAAAGTGTCTATGCTAGAGGGGAATACAGTTAGGGCACTTACATACATTAAACTTAGGATATAATGAAACTGCCATCACTACCGAATTTGTTTTATGTGAAAATCTGAAGCTACACTTGGCACAATAGTACATTTTCGTTTAATCATTAAGAGTGAAAATTCGGTGAAAGCTAATTAGTTACATCCAAAGTTTACTTAACATTATTGAACCCAGGTGGGACAAATGACATGGGAGAGCCGGAAGTAATCGAATTTAAATTTCATGAGGCTGTGAACACAAAGGAAAGTATTGCAAAGTTAGGTATTGATTCGAAGGAAAATGTGGCCATACCCGTTTTCTATGCTGATGGGTTACAAATTATAAAAGACGGAGTCAGGATAAAGCCAATATTTTTTGATGTCAAGGTACATGCATATATTTTCTAGAATTTTGAGCGTCCTTAATGGCACTAGAATATATATCATTCACTTATTTTGAGCTATGAATTAAACATGAGTTGAACTATGTAATGAAGAACTGAACATGAGTTGAACAGTAATGTAGCCTGTACATGAGTTGAGATGTAGCGAAGAACTGAACGTGAGTTGAACTATAGCAATCTATGCTTTCAATGATATCTGTAAGTAATCAAATGAAACAATCATACCAATCTCTTGTTGTATTTATTTTTTTATTGGAGAAATAGCACAAAAAGGAGAATGAAAGATAACTTTGACTAAAAAATAACTATCAAGATTGAAAGGTATCATTATGGTAGCTACTCGTCAAATTCCAACACAAAAGAGATTCTTTTTTACAGTAACTTTACAGTTCATACGCAGTTCGGCTGCAACAGTTCATGATTCATTGACAGTAAACTTCAGATGTAATGAATTGGTCGGGACTAACGAATATTTTCGTTAGGTCTGAAAGTCTATGCCTGGATTTGGATACAATATGACATTTATTTATTTATCTGTTTGTTATAAGTGAAAGTTAGAAGCATATTTATTTCATTATATCCGATGTTTACTGCAACGTATACCAAATTTGAGACTATATTTCACAATAACTTTTCAAGTCAATACTTGTGATTTGATCATTATTATTTTAACTTGAACTTCAAGATACCCTTTCAAGTCCCCCTGTTTACAATTCTGTAAGGGCAAATTATTTTCAATAGTAATCTCATTGCAGTTCGAAATATAGTATACATTATATTCAGGAAAAGTTGAAAATTGCTGTGCTATTCATTAGTGCTAGCAACACCAACCAATAAGATTAGTTAAAATTCAACTTGATAATAGGTTTTTAGTGTTAGCGTTGTTTCTATATCAATGTAGATGTATGAACATATGTACACGTACTTATGCTAGATGACAGTTACATGCTGAGCCACTGAAGTCTTATCAATTCAGTGTTCTGTCTAGTAATATTAAGTTATAACGATATTAAAAAAGAAAAAAATGACAGAAAAAGTTTGCTGAAGCAAAATAAATGAAAAGCATACATTGATGTATACATTCCTTTTACCCACCTACTTGTCTCTTTTTTTTTATCTCTTAAGGATTTATATAATGCATGGATTAAGGCAGCAAAAGAGGATCCTTCAATGCCTGCATCTCCTGACATAAAGGTTTATGACTTACCTGAAATTATTCTTTTAATGGAAAAAAGTGCTTCTCACTCGGACTTCGGTTTTTTCCCTTCGACGAGTTCTATTCAGGCTGTTAAAACAGTGCGAAGTCAATATGGAACGAGGGCAAGACCAATGTATAGATTGGCAGCATTCTAATAAAAATATTGATTCTTTGAATGAAAAACTTCAGTCTGAAGTAATTCTTAGTGCAAATTTCCAATTTGAGGTGGTGGCTAATAACGATACATAACAGTAAGTTACCTCGAATTTAAAGAATTCGTTGCAGCCCCCGAATGAATTCATTTATCTTGCTAATGTCTCGACAACAAAACAAAAAGTCGACATGAGTCATCGCAACTTCAGCTAGCTTTCGACGTTTGTTTTGAAGAGTGAAAACATTTTACTGGAAAGGTTAGACTTTTTCTTTTCTCAACCTATGTGATTCAATTTTAGACGAGAAATATGCAAGCGATGATAGAATTCAACGAGTAAACTTTCCAGAAATATGTATCTGCTACATTGACAAATGTTACGTGGTGCTCTTTATATTTCGTACTAAAGTGTTCACGTCTTAAATATCACATTAAAATTGCATCTCTATAAATGTCAAAGCATTTCGTGCTGTCACATCATCTGCACCCCTTAAATTATAGGGTTCACTTTTTCCATCGAGTTCTGTAAAAATTTATTGTTTTATCGTTCTTTTCACTATGTTGACATGCACTTATTTGCAAATTTTGTTTCCACTGTAAATATGACATTCGATAAATGTTATAATTCAGAGAATCAATACAGTTACAAATTTAGAATACAGTTACGAATTTAGAATACAGTTACGAATTTAGAATACAGTTATGAATTTAGATTACAGTACTATAATAGGTGGAGATTTATTTGAAACTTATTTTTACTGCACTTTTTTCACTCCATTTCATTTTTTAAATCATTTTGATGAAAATTTTTAGATATTATGGCACTAGAATCAACAAGCTAATGTATTCAGATAATCTTTTAATGTGTACTTTTCATTTCGTCCTGCAAGCCTAATGATATCTATCAATTTTGTTCACCATGTGATATATGTTTCGAGTTTTTGCGACTATATTAGTATGGGTTGCATTCAAATGATGCTGTTAGCAGTTTCAATTTTTACTCCATGACTAAAATATTAATTACAAACAATTTATGCAGTTTCAATCCTTAGCCATTCTTACATCTGCTATGCAATTGACAATGTGTCAGGATCTAATATGTTTTCGCCGTATATTATGTTTATTCATCTACAACTCTTTCAGGGATTTGTAGTTATATCGATCTAATTCGGTTTGTATGTGTGAGCATAGGTTGAAAATGTTGACAAGATTCACTCTCGTCAACACATGAACTAAGATAAATGAAATAGTATTGTACGTGTAGTATCTCTGTGTTTGTATTGTTCTGATTTCTTGCCTACACTTAATACGATTCATTAGTCTTGACACAATGTTTTTCAAATAATTGCAAGACTCATCCAATGTATGTACTTGAGAACTAGTCATTGTTTGCTGTAAGGGCTTGAGGTTGTTCTCAACCTTCAAATGTTTCTATGTTGTTGGTATCTGTGAGGTTGCAATTATTTTATTTAAAAGTGCATTTGAAATTTGAAATATTTTCCTGAAATTTTCATCAAATATTAAATTTTTGGAGAAAAATCTTGACAATGCTGCATTGATATTTGAATTTTTTTGTTTATGAAACTGATAGCCTGCTGTAGACCTAATAAGTCATTTTTATTAAATTTTTGCTACATTTTACTTCTATTTTCAAGTTTAATCATCATCACTACATGATGTTTTGTTACTTTTTTGTTAGGAATTAACCTCTTACAGAGTTAATTCTCTTTTATAGCTGCAATACACAATTCAACTAGATTCGTTCATG